>JAMQGT020000740.1:0-67736 GCA_024447675.2 Pterophyllum scalare | reverse complement strand
TATGTGGTCTCTGATTTTTAGTTACGTATTGCTGCTACTGCTAATACTAGTATGCCCCAAAAGTTCCAAACAGTACATAAAGTATACATTTTATAGAAGGATGATACAATTCACTGTCTATTACCTGCATTAGACAGCTTTAGAGTGATAGTCTTTCTTTTCTTTGTTTAATTCTGGTATAAAAGTCATCTTTCCCACAGAAACTTGCTGGAGTAGTGCAGTTATGACTGACTAGTTTAAGTGTGCTGATCATCTAAAACTGTGTTCATTTGCTAAACAGAAACCTTTTCGAGAAATGACTGAATATTTTCTCCACTCCCTTCATACAGGACCACCACTGAGTCCTGAAGTACACGACATCTTGATACAAGACCACGTGTTGTTGTGTTGCTACTGCAGGGTGACTAACATTTTCATTAATCATTATCTCAACACCTCTCCTCTTAAACAATTGAACATATGGGCTTTCTTGTCTGCCACTGAGGCCACAAAAAATGCGGCACCCGGCCTGCAGTTCATCAAGGTGCCACATGATAAAGCAGCTCAAGCTGCTGATCTCCCTCTAATTTAATGATAACTATCACCTGTTCTCATAGTGAGGCACCATACTCTCTGTGATTTGTGAGTAATTGGTCTGTGCCTTTTGCTTGATTAATTTGATTGCTACATTTTTCACTGTCCCCTCTCTTGTGATTGTTGTGGCACTTCAGGTACTGGGTTTCATTAATTACATCCATAATTGGTTTGGAAATGTTGCATGCAAGTTTGTTTTGGGGGAAGGTGGCAGTTTGTTGTGAGCAGCGAAACCTCACAGAGCAATTTATGTGTCTCTGCTACTTAAGATAAATGAACCTCATCGTTCTAACAGATTGTGTTGAAGATTCCAGGAGGATCGAAACTCAAGGACGAAAGGTTGTTGGTATTGTTGGCGACGCAGCAGAAGCAACGCACACTCTTATATGATATGCTGCTTATGACACTTCATTGAAAATAAGCACCTGGACATGTTTTCCAGTGGTAGGCTCTTCAGTTTTGCACTAAGTATGTTGTGGTTTGTAGAGGTCTTTGAACGGCCTTTCATAATATGTTTGGAGCATAAACTGTATATAGAAAATGGCCATAGTCATGTGACAATACTCACTGAAGTATCCATGAAGCCAGATGACACACATCAATTTATTAAAACTGCAGGAATGTCTTAAAGACATAAAGGAATGGATGACTTCTAATTTCCTGCTTCTAAATTCAGATAAAACTGAAGTTGTGCTTGGCCCCACAAATGGTGTCAAGCATGGTGAAACATGGTGTCAAACCAGATACTTACTCTGGATGGCATTACCTTGGCCTCCAGTAACACTGTAAGAAATCTTGGAGTCATTTTTGACCAGGATATGTCCTTCAATGCACATATTAAACAAATATGTAGGACTGCTTTTTTGCACTTGCACAATATTTCTAAAATGAGAAACATCCTTTCTCAGACTGATGCTGAAAAGCTAATTCATGAATTTATTACTTCTAGACTGGACGATTGTAACTCGTTATTGTCAGCTGTTATATATCAACAGCTCTCTAGTAAGACATTAATGTTTAATAAAACTATCCAGTGAAGATGCTTAACTTTAATTTCAGCCAAACCAAGTTGCTCAGGAAGAAATGAAACACTGAACCAAACATTAGCTGTTAGAGTTCCTCTGAGTGAATTATATCTCTTTTTAACTTCCACTCAGCAGCAAAAGCCAGCGGGGGTTTGAGAAGGATGCGCCGTGAGTCGGTCGTTCTCTCCGGGTATTTCGAGCCTCGATAGCCCGGTCAGCTGACAGCTAGTGAGGCGAGCTGGTAGAGCAGCGGCAACGGACATCTCCAAAAACATCAGAGCACTTTTTGCAATTAAGCAACATCTTGATAAAACAACCTGATATTTGAGGTTTAAACATCTTAAAAGAAACAGTCATATTTCCAACATTTTGGCTGCTCTCCTCCGCCATTGTTGTGTTTGAGGTTTGATGCACAATGAATCATGGGATATGATATGCCACAAAGGATACACTGGACCCATCCTTCAAATTTGAGAAAAGAAGGATGGAGGAGTCTTCGGATTTGGACAGTCTTTGTTGCCTTGCTGTGACATAATCGGCCTACGAATGCGGCCTTCGAAGGATGCAGCCCCTGAATTTAGACACGGCTATTGTCTCACTTAGGTAGTGTGTTTCCTGGTTCAGAGTTTCCCTGTGTATTCCAATTTTTACTAAGTTTCTTTCTACCTAGTGCATCCAGCAATAAAACTGTGTATTTCTGAGTTCATGCTTTGCCTCCTGATTCATGTGTTTGGGTCCTTATCCTGCCATCCATACCGCAGAACTGTGACACGTATATGTCAGGGTTGTTGAATATTTACAAGGTTCAGTGGACGGGACATGCTAGCTGGGCATATCTTGGCTTTATTAGTGCATGCATGTTCAGACATAAATGTGCAGTTGTGAGCTGTGGTGGTTTAATCTGACTGGTTTGCTCACTGTTCCCGTGGTGACAATGTTTTGTCGTTTTCACACTGTGGTCAGGTTGCAGTAGTAATTTTGCCTAGTGCCCCTTCTTCACAATTACACCTGCCTCCTTCTCATTCACATACATATTGTGTCTTGCTTCTGCTGACTTTCATTCCTCTCCAGGCTTTCTTCCACCTGCTCCCTACTCTCACAGATCACAATGTCATCTGCAAACATCATAATTCATGGATACTTCTGCTCCACCCTATCTGTCAGCCTGTCCATCACTATCGCAAACAAGAAGGAGCTTAGAGCAGATCTCTGATTTAATCCAACCCTCACCTTGAACCCATCTGTCACTCCTACTGCACATCTCACCACCGTCTTGCTGTCCTCATACATGTCCTACATACTTTCTTGGCATTAAACCATACTGCTGCTCACTGATTGCCATCTCTCTTTTTAACCTAGCTTCAACAACTCTTCCCCACATCTTGATGGTATGGTTCACCAACTTTATCCCTCTGCAGGTACATCAGCTCTGCATATCACCCTTGTTCTTAAGTATCAGAACCAGTAAACCTTTTCTCCATTCCTAAGGCATCCTCTCACCCTCCAAGATTTTGATCAACAATCTTGTTAAAAAGTCCGCTGCCTTATCTCCCTGACATCGCCACACCACAGGTATGTCATCTGGACTACAAAAAGCTAAAAAGTAAAATAATAACACAATATTTTAGGTAGCGTCACATTACACATGTCTCTGGAGCTTGAAAAAAAAAGGTGATTGGACTCCAGTTGACTCTTTTCAAACTCCAGAGACTACCATGACTGGGTGACTGAGAACCTACACAGACATATTATACATGTCACAAAATGCTGTTCCATTCCTGTTTCAAACTCTGGACACACAGGTGATGTCATTTAATTGTTTGAAGGTTTAGTTATTAGGTCTGCAGACTGAGATTTGGCCAATCTCAATCCTGGAAACAAACAGGAACCAAAGTACAAATATAAATTATAAATCAATTTAAAAAACTTGTTACAATAATGATACTATTTCTGCTCATTCTGATATTAATACTCCAAATGCCAGTGGATTTTTATTTTTAGCTTAATCTATAGTTTGATCTATTTAGGTCAGTTAGCAAACATCTTAGATCCAAACCAGTGACCACAAGGATACACGAGCATGCTCACATGTATTTAAATGGTTACTTTTGTTACTGGCATTTTATTTGTTCACTGCTGTGTTCTTTAGCAGCTCTGAAGGAAGTGATTCCCAAAACAGTGTTGTGGAAAGGTTGAGATTAAAAGGCAGATTTTGTTTTTTTCTTTCCCTCACACTGTTTTTACTATTATTATTATTATTATTATTATTATTATTATTATTATTATTATTATTATTATTATTATTATTATTATCATCATCATTGTTGTTTGTTTTTGTTTTGTTTTTTGTTTTTTAAGTTGGATTAACCAACTCAAATCATTCTGTCTGGTGGTATAAACTACAAGTAGCTGCAATAACAGCAGCAGTACTTAAATAAGACCTGGCAGTGTTCACACTGCTCCTTCCTGCAGTTGGTCTAGTGGAACAAAAATCATCAGACAGATGATGGCCACTCAGCCTTATTGTAGTACTTGAGGTAAACCCAGAGACAGCCATGATCAATGTGCCAGACCTTTGCTGGTGACTGTAAAATGGACCAATGATTGTGAGTAAATTCAGGTGACTTCAGGAGGCTCAGATCGAGATTGATTTTTCTGACACACTCTTGACAGTGATCAGCATGTAAGATGCACAGGACCAACAAGCTCATAAACTGAGGCTTGCTTATATTGGTTATGCTCGTAAATAGAGCTTTGCCTGTGCTGGTTATGTGAGACTGTTTACTCTGAGGTGTTTTTAAATGTCAAAGCTTGAGAGTAATAAAGGTTTGTATGTGGTTTCATAGCCAGGGAACATTTTGCTGTGTCATTATTTGACAAGGCATGTGGAGCATGTCAATGAGGAAGGTTAGGTCATCCAAATTTGCTGACAGATATCTGCCTGTTCGCCATTACTTCATTTTGTCCTTATCCTTCTCTCTCCTCTAAGGTTCCCCTAAATTTCATTGTTTTCACTTCTGTTCATGTGTGAATGTGCATACATTTTTAAACTTGTTAATTTTAATAAAAACCTAACATGATGCGTGTTGCATCCAGCAAATCAAACATAATCTTGTAATTGCCTGTGTGGGGCACCTTTTTGTCTTTAACAGAATATTTTAAAAAATTAATTTAATTGTGATGGGCACCGGGATTGTAGCACAAATGAGCAAACAAAATCACAATCTGCAAAACTATAAAGCAAAATAATGCAGACTTCTCAAATGTGAGCAAGCTGTCTAATTAGTTTTAAAACAAGAGGTGCAAATAAAGGGATTCTAACAACATTGTGAATTTTGCTGGTTATGTCCAAGCAACAGCTTTCAAATCTGACAGTTCTTCAAATGGCCAACTGAGGGTGACTTTAAAAAGTAAGTCAGTCCCATAGACTCCCATTTGTTAAATTACCCAAGTTTAGGGCATGAATAAACATGTTTACAGCCAGTTTTGGTCACTATAGCTCATTTCATAAAAACTTGGGGGTGATGTTTTAAAATTCTTATTTTTAATTATACACATGTTTAAACTTTATTGAGGTATAAAGTTATTATAATTTTACTATATTATTATAAGTCATTATTATAGTTGAGGCCGCATCTGCATGTCTACTAGGGTTGGCTTGGATCAGAGCGTGAGGGTCCATAAGGGTGTTTGGGCGCTTGCCTGGTTTTTTTTTTGTTTGTTTGTTTTTGTGACCCTGCAGATACATATACCAAAACTTTATATTCTAATTTACCAACTATGCATGCATCCTTGGTGGAGGATTTCAAGCAGACTTCACAGAAATATACAGTTGTGGTCAGAAGTTTGCATACACTCATCATGGTTAATGATGTCATGGTAATTTGAGGTTTTTAATGATTTCTGTGAACTGTCCTTTTTCCAGGGTGGAATGATTGTACAGCATACATCTTTAATAATTTTTAAAAACAGTAATTGGTCGAAGAAGTTTGAATTTATTTTGTATTTTCTCTACTTTTGAACATTTTGTGTGGATTAGACATCATATGGACTCACATATATACATACACCTCCACTAATATTGGGTTAAATGTCTTTTAGCAAGGTATACCTTGACCAGATGCTTTTGGTAGCCATCAATAAGCTTCTGGCATAATTCTGACTGGATAAATGCTGCCACTGGCAGCAAACCGGCCCCAGAGCACAATGCTACCACTACCATGCTTGACAGATGGTACAGTGTTCTTAGGTTTGAAAGCCTTACCTTCACTCCTCCAAACATACCTCTTGTCATTGTGGCCAAATAGTTCAATCTTGTCTGACCATAAAACTTTTCTCTGGAAAGACTTTGGCTTGTCCATGAGGGCAGCTACAAATGTCAGTCGAGCTTGAAGTTGTTCATTTTGGAACCAATTTCCTCTGAGAGTGACAGTTTAGTTCTTTTTCCTGACCTTGGCAAAGTGGTAACACAACTGAATAACATACTTACAATTGCACAGTCAATTGAATGATGATCTTGGAATGTGCAGTTGTTTAGAAATGGCTCCAACAGACCTTCCCAACTCATGGAAATTTACAGTTCTCCTCCTCAGAACTTCACTGAATTGCTTTGATTTTCACATTGTTTTAAGTATTGGTCAGTCCAACCAGTGCTGTCAAAGAAATTGTTTTTATGCTGCAGTCAGTGGGATTAGGTGTGACTGTGAGTGTGAATGGTTGTCTGTCTCTCTTTGTTAGCCCTGCAACAGGCTGGCAGCCTGTACAGGGTGCACCCTGCCTCTCACACTATGACAGCTAGGATAGGCTCCAGCCCCCCCTTGTGACCCTGAAAAGGATATGCGGAAGAGAATGGATCGATGAATTGAACTCATCACTCAGCTGAAACATTTCTATCTTGCACAGATGCAACTTTGCAGCCGAGTAGATTTGTGCTTATTTGTGTCGACTTCTGCCTTTTCCTGGGTTTAATAACCATGTAAGAATTTTGCATATGTAAATATGCTGCAGTAGCTGCCGTTGGAAACTACTGAAATCCCCAAGCTCAGATTGATGCACCCTTTCCTCACAGTCTAAATTGGATGGCCAGAGATTGATTCAGAGAGCCCAAAGAGAGCTCTGGGCAGCTGGAGAAAACTTAACTCCTCATCTGCACTACACTCACACAGCACACACAAACAGGTATGCACATACACACTCGACCTGCGCTGCAGCTTAACTCCCCTTAATCATGTAATGCACTCTGTGTCTAGACACCTGGATCCTCTACAGGCTGATCTCGATAATGGACTCCAACACTTGACCCTGAGTGCAAGTCTGTGTGTATGTGAAAATGGTCATTTGCCTGGTGTGGCCTGCACTGTCAACTCAGCCATTCTTAGTGGGGGGAATGCAAGAAATTTGCTCTCTCATACACAGTCACTGTACAGGTGCAACCACCGTTAAAGTCTCACGGTCAGCTGATTTAACTGCAGAGCTGCTTCATCTGTAAGAGCTGTTCAAAAGAAGTTTGTTCCCTTTTTCAGCTGCTGGAGAAAATACCGAGTACTAGTTTGAAACACTGTTTTTTGTTGAAACAAGTTATTCGTTCATTTGGACATATACTGAATTATATTGCAGTTACTGTCTGGATCGATTTATCCTAAAAGCCTTTTGTCTTCATTTTGATAATGATTCACTGTATGAGGTGTGTCAGCACAGGGAATGTGTTTGGAAATATTAGTGTATGTTTGCTGGGTTGGTGTTATAGCAGGGTCACCCTATTTTCTCTACCTTATTTCAAATTTCCAGTTCCATTTCCTATTTCCAACCAAAAAAAAAATCTATGTAAGTTATGTCTCTGTATTCCCTTTACAGTCAGGCATTGCAGGCAGTATGAAGCAGCCACACTAAATACATTGCACATTTTACTACTTGGCTGTTTACACATTTGTTGTGTTCTTCAGACCTAACAATATATATGTAATAAATACTACACCAAAATGGTAAGCCTATTCTTCAGTTTGAGCATGTTTACATCAGTCAACTGCAAAGGTTTAAAAATAAGTGGACAGCTACCAAATGCTTTTTGGGCACATGTGTGCTCTTTCAACTTGAGTAAATGCATAGAAACGCTCACACGTGACTCATACTTTTGTTTTACCACAGGTCAAAATGAGGTTGTTAATGTGAGGTTTAAAGAAACCTTTTGCTTTTTAATTGGCTACATCCATCTTTTTTATACTTACTATAGATTCGCCCCATATTGCTCCACAAGACACACCTCCCCTCCTTAATATTTTGCTGTTTTATTATTAAAACCAGTCCATTATTGTGAAATAATAAACATCAATTTTATGAAAAAACTATTTTACAGACTCGTGTAAAGTTGCATTGCATATTTTGTGTTTGCGAAACCAAATGATAAAGTCAAAGTCAAGCAGCATGATGATAGAACAGAGAGGGAAAAGATTATCAGGCTCCATTTATTTTGTTTTTCTTTCATTTGATGTGGCTGGAGAAAGTAAAATGTTGTATGCCTTCTTTGAATAGCCATAGAAGTAATTAATATCATTAAAGCTTAAAGAACAGAAAAAGGTCAATAATTAAAGGGTTATTGTTAATAGCTCCTTTCCCCTTGATTCTCTGAGGACGCCTGGCCTAGCAGTCATTAACTTGTTTTCAGAGGGACTTTGTGTTGTACTGAACCATTATGTTCACTCCTTGCTCTGTGTTTACTGTTGTGTGCAGCTGTTTAGGTGGCTGCTTGTGGGTCTGCCATTCAAAAACCCAGATAGCCTCATCTTCAGTGAGTGAAAAGGACGTTCTGGGGAGCTAGCTTTTATTCTCTTTCATGAATCCACAAGCAGCAGTAATCAGATCAGCTTTCAGACTGCAGCAAACCTGCACCCATTGATTTCTGGGGGTTTTGTTCATCCTTCTGTAAAGCCACTCCTGTCACACACAGTCTAAGTAGCGACGGCACCTGCAGTCTCTGCCTCGCTGCAGCAGGAGGCTCCGTGGAACCTGCAGGACTCCGGCCTGTCACAAGCTGTTTAGGAGGCGGCGGATAGCACCTGCCTTTAATCGGCTTCAGGGTCTCCATCGCTTCAGCCGCCAACACGTTGATACAGACAATCCAGTCACCCATAATGCCCGTCAAAAGACAAAGTGCTAGTGCCATTGCTGACTTTTCTGGTTCTCTACTTTAGATGCTCCTGTGAATACACTCATGGAGACAATAACAGAATAAGAAGACATTAAAAATGAAGAAAACAGGTTTACAGAGCAGAAACTATTCATATATCTTTAACTTTCTGTATACAAGTACTTTTAAAAAAAAAATCATGTATATTTCCTCTCTTAAGAGCACTGTAATTCATCAAAACTCCACACAGAAGGTCTCCACGTGGCACCCTCTAATCAAATGGCCACCATGCTGTTATAATTGAAATCAATAGTCTAACAAAAGGAGCTAAAGGAAATGTTCATCATATGTTTGGAACTAGACGGCTGTACATATATCTGTTGTGTTGGACAAGAGCTGGATGTTTGAAGTTCCAACAATAGGATCAAAAGTATGATTCCCCCACCCCAGTTTGACTTTAAAGATGTTACAGAGCCATGGTTGCTTTAAAGGATGACCTTAGGAGTGCACTGAGAAGTAGAGCAGTCAAGAGGAAAAACTTAAAATCAATGAAAAAAGCAGCTTTAAATACCACATGGTCAAAACCAATTAAATACAAGTAAGGGTTGGATAAATTGGACAATTAAAGATATGAGAAAAAGTTTCACAAAAAAGTTTAAAAGTACAATAAATCTATACAAATCAGAGCTACAGTAATCCTCACCAGAAAAAAGAAAAAGCACAAAGAAAATAAGCTTTCCTCAAACGGCACTTGGTAAAGTCCAGATTGTGAACACTAGGACTGCACTTCATAGCAAAATGTTGATGGTGCACCAACCAAACACTTTTAAATTATATTTTATATACATATGGAAATTTGATCTCTGCATTTATCATCCTGAGCACTCGCTCAAAGGTGCAGTGATTGTAGTTAATTATGTTTCTGATGGCAGATGAGAACAAAACACCTGAAGGAAACCCACACAAGTATGGGGAGAACCTTAGGGAACTTCCCACAGAATGGCCCTGTTACATGCAAACATCATTTATGGCAGTAGACCCATGATGTGCATTTCCTTCTATCTTTACAAGCAGTTTGCTGCTGATTGGGTGATACTTCTGATGTCAAATGAGAGAAATCTTACTACCTCACTGCTGCACATCATTTTACACTGTTTCAAGAAAATGCTGTATGTGACTCAAAAATCATACCTAAAACTTTAAGACTGAAAGGGCCCCACTTTAACTTTTAGTGAGTCTTCACAGGGCATTTTGAAACTGTCAACCATTCTGGGTGTGTCATTACCACCCTTTGTTTTAAACATGCTTGGAGCCAAGTGTTGATGGGGAAAAAATGTTAAACAGTACTTCAAAGATGGAAGTAACCAAATGTCAAGCAGTGTTGGTGCCAACATTCTAGCCAAAGTTTTAATTAAGAGAAAAATATATACAGACTTATTTGCTTACCTTGTTAAGACAATGAAATAGGTATTGATAAAGCAGATGTGCAGAGCTTCCAGATAAAACCCCACACTAACAAACTCCATACAGAAGGGCCCTTCCCTGAATTTAAACTGCTGTAAGGTATCAGTGCAAACCTGGGAACCTTAAAAGAAAAGAACCCAAAAGCAGGACCCAAACTGGCCAAAGTAAACAGAAAACAAACTTGTCATTAACACTGTTGCTAAAAGCCCAAATTCTAAAGTCCACAAAGCCACTTGAAACAGGCTTGAAGAACATGAAAGCAACTAAAGAGACACTATGACAAAGACTAAGGAGCAGGCAGGACTATTTATACACATGATGCTAACCAGAGCGAAACAGAAGGCTAACAAAACACAGCTGAATATAACTGAGACAACAAGACAGATGGTGGTGGAAAATAAAACTAGATACAACTCTAAGGAGGCAGCTAACTGCCAAAATAAAACAGGAAGTGAGAAAGAATAAACAGGGAGAGACATACACATGAATAAACTTGACAGCAGGAAAGATATAGAATAATAAAGAAAACACTGATGGAACAAACAAACTGTAATACAAACATAAACTGGAACTACAAGCCAAATACTCAAAAGACTAAGGAAATACATAAAAATCAAAACACAGAGAATCACCAAACTAAGAACTAAATAGAGAGAGCATAATAAAACTCCAAAACACACAAAAATTCCAGGAATAGACAAGGGACCATGATAGACCCACTGCATTGTACCATGACCTGATTATAAATTTCTTTTGGCACCAATCTTGTAATGTTACAAGTTACTTTTGAAAGTGATATTACCCAGTGCCATAGTCAGACCATGCAAATCTCACAGAAGTTTCAAAAAACTCAAGAGCAATTCCACTGGGTTCAGTTAGTATGTTAAATGTTAAAGTTCATGACGGTACAGTTGGAAAAAGGCTGAACAAGCATGACTTAGAAGCCGTGCTCGCACAAACACCTCATACCCACTATCAAACATGGTGGTGGAGGGGCAATGGTATGGGCTCATTTTGTTGCCACAGGACCTGGGCACCTTGCAGTCATTGAGTTGAGTTTATGAGGCCATCTGTCCAGCAGCTAAGGTTCGACTGACGCTGGATCAACAGGACAATGATCCCAAACACACCAGCTAATCTACAGAATGGCTGAAAAAGAAAAGAAGCAAGTTGTTGCAATGGCCCAGTCAAAGTCCAGACCTCAATGCTGTGCCAGAGCTTTAAGGGAGCTGTGCATAAATAAATGCCTACAACCCTCAATGAACTGAAGCAACTTTGTAAAGAAGAATGGATCAAAATTTCTCCACGGCAATGTGAGAGATAAAGTCATACAAAAAATGATTACTTCAAGTTATCGCTGCTATAGGTGGTTCTAGTTCAATTATTTAATAATAGGGTATACTTATTTTCATGGGACCGCATAGAGTCTTATAAAAAACTTTGTTTTCCATATCACTGTATTGGGTCCTGATATTTTCCTCTGCTATACATGCCTGTCTGATTCCAGCCGTGAAGCTTTGTTCTGTGGTTGCTCTGTTGGTCTGTTCCCACGTGGCTTGTAGTCTAAAGCAGTGGTCCCCAAACTTCTTTGAGCCACTAACTGGTTTAGTGTTAGATAATATTTCCACGGACCGGCCTTTAAGGTGTGGCGGATAAATGCGTCAAAATAAATGATACGACCCTAATCAAAAGTGTGATATTTTCTAAGTATATTAATAAACTTGAATCCACTGTGTATTCGTATGCAACTCTATCAGTAGCATCCTTATGACATCATGTTATAACATGAATAACATCCTATCTGCCCACAACTATGAGGGGCCGTTTAGGACATTATTCCTGAAACACTCTCACACACGCTACTGAAATGCGCTCACACACACTACTGAAATGCGCTCACACACACTACTGAAACGCCTTCCTGTTTAGCCAAAACGCCTTCCTGTTCACTCGAAACGCCTTCCTGTTCATTCGAAACGCCTTCCTGTTCATTCGAAACGCCTTCCTGTTCACTCGAAACGCCTTCCTGTTCATTCGAAACGCCTTCCTGTTCACTCGAAACGCCTTCCTGTTCACTCGAAACGCCTTCCTGTTCACTCGAAACGCCTTCCTGTTCACTCGAAACGCCTTCACTGTTCACTCGAAATGCTCTCACACACACTACTGAAACGCCCTCACACACACTAGTGAAACGCGCTCACACACACTACTGAAACGCTCTCACACACACTACTGAAACGCGCTCACACACACTACTGAAACGCTCTCACACACACTACTGAAACGCGCTCACACACACTACTGAAACGCTGCTCACACACACTACGTTTCAGTAGTGTGTGTGAGCGCGTTCTATATAACTGTTTTATATAACTGTTTTCTGAATTATTTCAACACTTTAATGGTCAAAATCAGCGGAATTTACGCATCGCCTGTTCAAACACATGGAAGACATGCGGGGTGGGTCAGTGCAGTGCTGTGTCTCACCTCTGGTGGCGCTGTGCCACATACAATAAATGAAGGAAGCGATTGGCGCATGCCCACTGCTGTTTCACTTTACATCGCAAATATACATGTTTGATTACCCATGTGCCACACATGCTGATGTTCCACAGTCTGTCTAATATATTGAATGAATGTGTGTGATATGTTTATTCTTTGTGATTGGTCATAAATGCACGATGAAAATACACAGGATGAGGCAGACAGTACCATACCGATAGGGGGCAGTGCTGCAGCAGTGCTGCCCCATAGGGAGGAGGATAGGCGCATGGACTTCATCTTCAAATAAAGGTAAGATAATACGTGTTTTTATTTATTCATTTAAAAAGAGAGCCCCCCCCCTCAAAAAAATAGTTTGACCTTACATGAAATATTTTGTTTTTCTTGCCATTATTGTTGAACAGTATGGAGTTGGTTGCGTGTAAGTCAGATAAAATCTGATTCTTCTAAATATTGCTTCTGCTTCATCTCTGGATTTGCTTCCGCAAATTTTATAGTGTCATATTTTTGCTCGTAAGTGTGAGTTTATAGATTACGCTTCCCTCCTGCGATTGCCACGATTGTCTCCGGTGAAATGAACTAATATAGACACTAAAGCGATCTCAGTTCATTATGATTTGGACTTTAAATAAATAATTCCAATTGGTTTAATTAGGTAGGGTACCACTTTTACATTACACAAACACATTATTTATTCGTTTATCATTATACACAACAGTGGCCCTGATCATATGCTTTCAGGTCATGCCTGAATAGCACCAAACCAAGGACAAGAATGTAAAACAGGACTTTCAAAAACAACACACAGACACTTCTAGATTATTAACATAAAATTTCATTAACAATTAATGTTTAACATTTCTTTTATTCTCCTCCTGGGATCCTACTAAAAAACTGTTTTATTCAATATCTGTTGGTCTCAAGGTTATGGTGGCTTACAGGCCTGTTGTTTCATAAATCAGGGGATAATGTAATTGGCTGAGATCGAGTCAGGGAGGTGATTAATTCGCCCTGCTCCTCAAGCAGCACTTAAGGCGGCATTACTAACACTCCAAATGTATTATTTCAATCAGAGGACTCTCTCTTCTCAGTGGAAATTGGATGAACTAATAGAGGAATGCAACAGAGAGCTGCCCTTTTTGTTTCCCATTCAGCAAGGCTGCAGTAAAAGCACAACTATGCAGTAAAAGTGCAGATTTTTACACAAATACTTGATATGTTGAGAGATAACATCTGTAGTCCAGGGCAAATAAACCCCCAACCTTTCTTAATGCAACTCTTTCTGCTATAACACAGCAAAATTTCTTCCCACTGAACTCCAAGTATATTTCTGAACCTGCGTAGCTGCATACAAATTCAATAAAATTATTTAATCATATGTAAACCCAGCAGCAAACTTCAAGGTTAAAAACAAAACAAAACAAGGAAGTGCCAAAAATGGCCTTTTCTTTGAAACTGTTTCTTTTCTTGCATTTGGAGGCCAGGCTACGTAAGCCTGGCTCCAAATGAGTGTCAATCCCCATAGACTCCCATGGCCTTGAGGCCATTTACTGCATCTCTTCCCTCTGGACTTTCTTCCAGCATTTCTGTCGTTTATCCACTCTCTTATCTAAATAAGTACTAAAAAGCCCTCCAAAATGTATTTTAAAAAGTTCAACTTTGAGAAGTAATAAATATGTTCACAGCCAGATAGCTGTTGTGTAAGTTTTTTTTTTTTTCTAATTTCCCACAACAACTGTCGGGAGAAGAAGATTTTTGTGTAAGTCCCCAATTTTAATTCAGTGCAAATACATGCAGACTTCTCATCAATGTTTGTGGTGGTGCCTTTTTTGAGAATTTATAATGGTCCCAAATGAGATG
The DNA here is from genome assembly GCA_024447675.2 of Pterophyllum scalare. Lineage (NCBI taxonomy): Eukaryota > Metazoa > Chordata > Actinopteri > Cichliformes > Cichlidae > Pterophyllum > Pterophyllum scalare. The sequence continues at coordinate 53,189 of JAMQGT020000740.1, read as the reverse complement.
ATGATGATGATTGGAAAGAAAAACAAGACATTCAATTCAATTTGATTTATATAGCACCTGTTACGTCAAGGCAGTTTATATTGTAAGGTCAAGACCCTACAATAATTACAGAGAAAACCCAACAGTCAAAATGACCCCCTATGAGCAAGCATTTGGCAACAGTGGGAAGGAAAACTCCCTTTAACAGGAAGAAACCTCAAGCAGAACCACGTTTAGGGAGGGGCCATCATCTGCCACGACCAGCTGGCAGCGAGGGGAGAGAGATGGGACAAAAGAAACACCGGAAGAGACAGAGATTAATAATAACTAATAATTAAATGCAGAGTGGTGCAGGAACACGCAGAGTGAAAAGACCCAAGTGAAGAATAAACACAGTGCATCATGGGAAGCCCCCAGCAGCCATGCCCTTTTGCAGCTAACTAAGTTCAGGGTCAACTGATCCAGGCCTAACGATAAGCTTCATCAAAAAGCTTGATCATAAATATAGAGAGAGTGTCTGTTACCTGAATCCAAATTGGGAGCTGGTTCCACAGAAGAGGGGCCTGAAAGCTGAAGGCCCTGCCTCCCATTCTACTCTTAAGTATCCTAGGAACCACAAGTAAGCCAGCAGTCTAAGAGCAAGGGATATTTTGGAGTGATACAATACTATGAGGTCTTTAAGATATGATGGGGCCTGATCATTCAAGGCTTTGTATGTGAGGAGAAGGATCTTAAATTCAATTCTGGATTTAACAGGGAGCCAATGAAGAGAAGCCAATCTGGAAGAAATATGCTCTCTCTTTCTAGTCCCTGTCAGTACTCTCGCTGCAGCATTTTGGATCAACTGAAGGCTTATAGTCCAGCCTAGAAATAATAAATGCATGAACTAATTTTTCAGCATCACTCTGAGACAGGAGTTTTCTAATTTTAGTGATATTGCAAAAATGCAAGAAATTATCCATCTATCCATTTTCTTCCACTTATCTGGGGCCAGGTTGTGGGGACAGCAGCCTAAGCAGAGAAACCCAGACCTCCCTTTCTGCAGCCACCTTATCCGGGGAACACCAAAGCGTTCCCATGGGTTTCTGGGGACTGGGGCTTCTGCTACGCATTCACAACACACCCTCACTATACATTTAGGTGCGCCAGGTCTGTCTGCCATCCTCCCCTGCCACCTGATCCAATTCCCCACCAAGTGGTGATCAGTTGACAGCTCAGCTCCGCTCTTCATCCGAGTGTCTGCAGAACATTTGGCCACAGATCTGATGATACGATAAAATTGAATCATTGACCTGCAACCTAGGATATTCTGATGCCACGTGCATTTATGGACATCCTTGTGTTCTCACATGGTGTTCGTTATGGACAAACTGTGGATTGCATGGAAGTCTAATAGAACACCACACAGGTTCAGATCAGGCAAGCCATTCCTCCCAGTCACGCCACTCCAGGTCTCACTGTCATAGCCCACGTGGTCATTGAAGTCTCCTAGTAGGAATATTATTATTATTATTAACATTATTATTATTGTAATGCATTATTATCAGGTTGTCTGACAGGGACTAGAAAGAGAGACCATATTTCTTCCTTCTTTTCGTTGGCTCCCTGTTAGATCCAGAATTGAATTTAAAATCCTTCTCCTTATATACAAGGTCTTGAATAATCAGGCCCCATCATATCTTAAAGACCTCATAGTACCATATCAACCCGACTGAGCACTTTGCTCTCAGACCGCTGGCTTACTTGTGGTTCCTAGGGTATTTAAAAGTAAAATGGGAGGCAGAGCCTTCAGCTTTCAGGCCCCTCTTCTGTGGAACCAGCTCCCAATTTTGATTTATGTTTTTTTCTTCACTCACCTCTTCTCACTGTCTGTTTATACACCTCTCTGCATTTAATCATTCATTATTATTAATCTCTGGCTCTCCTCCACAGTGTCTTTTCCTGTATCACTACCTCCACCCCCAACTGGTCGCGGCAGATGGCTGCCCCTCTACGAGCCTAGTTCTCTTGGAGGTTTCTTCCTTTTAAAAGGAAGCCTTTCTTTCCTACTGTCACCAACTGCCTGCTCAATGGAGGTTGTCTGATCTTTAGGACTTCCTCTGCATTATTGTAGGGTCTTTACCTTCTAATATAAATCACCTTGAGGGGACTATTGTTGTGATTTGGCACTATATACATAAACATGAATTGAAGTTCGCTGTAATATAATGTAATATATTTGGAAAGCATATTACTGAACACTTGTTAAACACAAATAATTATTTGTAATTATAACTGTTGTTTTTTATGGCAGTTTTATAAGTCACTCTGACAGATTGGATATATTCACTGGCATATTAGCTCACAATGAAAAACAACATAATATGCAATGTTAATTAATTAAATAGTGTGATGTAAACAAAGTTAGAAGTGGTTAGGATAAAATAAACTCTTCACACTCTCGCCCCTTTACCCATTTGTGCTCTCTCATGGGTTCTCTCTCTCTTTCTCTCTCTCAAAATTGCTGCTTCCCATGGTTCTCCATTTGAATTAAGCAATTTACCTGATTGCAATTACGCACTGTCAAGAGCTCTTATATCACTTTGAAGGAATAACAATTTTAATTCAATACTAGGCCTTAACAAATCTCCCCCCATTTTATACACTATGGCAGGAGTCAGTTGCAATTTTCCTAATCCAACTTTTGTGTTAGCTATTCTTCCTGCTTTGCACCATGGTTATTTATTTTGCTGAAGGAAAATGAGCCCACGGAAAGAATGCTTCCTCACTGTTTAGCTATGACAGATAATAATAAAGCTCACAATGATCTGTCATTAAAGGTCAGTGGGCTCCTCCAGTATATAGCATTATCTGAGCCATATTTGCACCCTTATGCTCCTGATTGGCTACTCGTTTCCAGCTCTCGCTAACAATTATCTTTATCATCATTTATTTAGACAGAATCACCAAGAAAAGGAAATTAAATTCAGCCCCTGCTATAGTATGTGCTTTCTGCTGCTTACAGTGGCAACTAAATCTTGACTGCCTCACGCATACGCTGCTATATCAGTCTTGAATTAATATTTAAATCAGCTAACAAGGCACTTTTCCATAAAAGCGATAAAGCAACCCAAGTAGGCTGACTGTTTTTGTAAGACTTCCAAAATTATTAATGAGATATAAATAGTCAGATTCTTGTAAGAGCTAATTATTTTTATAACAAACTTTGTATCTACTGGCATAAACAACAACGTGTTATTCATGCACAGAAATGGCAAATCAATAGTGATTCTCCAGCTTCATTCATGAGGATGTAAACATGCTACAAGCACATGACTATTACATTATCCTAGATACTGACTAATATTATCAAGACAACATGACAACAGGTTAACTACATCAATGTGAACTAAATACCTTTTCTTTTAACTCACAACTGTCAATATGAGCAATAGGCTGTTTGCAGCCCAGAAAACGTTTGTGGATAAGGTAAATGGGTATTATTTCACATTTCTCCTGAATGTGAAGAAAAACATACTTAGGCACATGCTTAGCTTAGAAGTGTTTCATAGCTTTTGAACCCACATTTTTAGAAAGTGTTTTTCTACAGTACTTGATTTAGCTCCTATTAATAATTTTTCCTATGGATGGGAATTTGAGGAATAAGAATCTGAAAACAGATTAAAATTACTTGCTGCTGCCTGCTGTGCATCTTTCAGTAAAATGATTGCACAAAGAAACCTAATGAGAGACTGCTTATTTTAGCAATAATAACTTACTTCATTGCTAATACAAATTATAAAGATGAAAAAGGTTATCTATCTATCTATCTATCTATCTATCTATCTATCTATCTATCTATCTATCTATCTATCTATCTATCTATCTATCTATCTATCTATCTATCTATCTATCTATCTATCTATCCTTTTGTACATTATCAAATATACATCAAATCACTATTTTAATTTCTTTTTGAAAATGTGGTCAGAACAAGCAATTATATTTATAAATCAGCTTTTTATTTGTCACTGAACACAAATAATAAGAATAAGAGAAGACATTTAAAGTAGCTGCTGCTTTGAATCTGTCAGCAGCACAGAGGCAGAATGGGAACAGAGAAAGTGAGTGCTATGCGTCACACATTAGTGGGCATCTATTTTAATTTTGGTTTTACAAAAGCAAAAACAAAACAAAAACAAAGCTGCTTGCCAAACATAGCATTCATGTCAATATCTTTACTGAAGTGAATTAATAATAAATTATTCTCATGCATGAATCCTATACCAATAATAGCCTAATGCTACACATGATGCTGAAGATAAGGAAAGCAGAAATGAATGTCAAAAAGAGCATACTGTGAATATTACAGACACCTCTGTATTTCATACAAAGGCATGGGCTTCTGAGACAGAACCACAGACTTCTTCTTCCCTCAGCTGTCAATGACAAAAGGTCTAAGAACAAAATGTGTCCAGTCCAGGTTTGACAACACTGACCTTTTCTGTGGCCATTCCCCGAACTCAAACCTGAATTTCAGATGAGCTCATATATATTCAGCTGAGTCTCATCATCCTCCTGATGCTCAGGAGACTGCTGGCTCATCTGGAGACTGACCACTGAAATAACAATGCTGGAAGTCTAATCCCTGCTGGTGACTCTTACAGACTGCAGTGTTTGTTGTACAACAGTGTGACAGTGTTGGGTGGAATGAACTATGAGTGGTTTTGCTGTTCTTAGTGTTGTTTTAATAATCTATTCACCTTGAATGTTCTACTTTGGTAAAGTGCCTTGTTTCTTGCCGGAATGACATTTTATTGTTATTCTTTGAGGAACTATAAATTTTCATTTCAATTTTCACTCTTTTTTCTAGAGCTGTTTAAAATTTCAACTTTAAATTTCAGCAGTATACTACAAAATTATCATGTGACAAACAGAAAAGTGGTGTACAGTGCACTACAGCCTTTGATTCAGACCATTGTGCATTCCTTCCTGTCTGCTGTCACAGGGGAAAAAAAGAACCTTGTGTTCTTCTCACCCCTGGCAACTGCTGGGTGAGCATAATGCTCCTCAGACTATAAACTTTGCAGTGGCTTGTCTCCTCATCTATGGAGGATGAAGAAAAAATATCAATAAATATACTAATACTAATATACTTGAGAAAGTTCATTAAACTCTGTTGTAAATAAAGACAGCTCTTAATTATTTTTAATTTAAGTGCTGTGGAGAATATGTCAGTTCCATCTGTTGGTTGGAGGATGGAGGAATCTATCCTAACTGTATGGATACTTGATTCTGCCGCTGAAAAAATGCCATTCTCATGTCAGTCTTCTGAGAAGGCTTTCCACAAGGTTTAGGAGTGTGACATTTCCAGAAGTGTATTTATGAGGTCAAAAACTGATGTTGGATGAGAAGGCCTGGCTTGCAGTCTCCACTCTAATTCATCCGAAAGGTGTTCTATCAGGTTGAGGTCAGGACTCTGTGCAGGCCAGTCATGTCCTTCCACACCAGATTTGCTCATCCATGTCTTTATGGACCTGCTTTGTGCACTGGTGCTCAGTCATGTTGGAAAAGGAAGGGGCCATCTCCAAACTGTTCCCACAAAGTTGGGAGCATGAAAATTTCCAAAACGTCTAGGTATGGTGAAGCACTAGGAGTTCCTAAGGGGCCGAGTCCAATGCCAGATGGAGAAGCGTGATTTGTCACTCCAGAGAACATGTCTCCACTGCTCCAGAGTCCAGTGGTGGCATGCTCTACACCACTGCATCTGACATTCTGCATTGTACTTGTTGATGTATGACTGCTCGGCCATGTAAACCAATTCCATGAAACTCTCTACACACTGTTCTTGTACTAATCTGAAGGCCACACGAAGTTTGGAGGCCTATAGAAGCTGGCTCTGCAGAAAGTTGGTGACCTCTGATCACTATGCACCTCAGCATCTGCTGGCCTTGCTCTGATTTTATGTGACTTGCCACTTCGTAGCTAGCTTGCTGTCATTCCTAATTGCTCCCACTTTGTTATAATACCACCACTGATGGTGGAATATTTAGTTGCGAGGAAATTTAATAACAACTTGTTGCAGAGGTTGCATCTTATCACAGTACCACACTGGAATTCACTGAGCTCCTGAGACCCATTCTTTCACAATTGTTTGTATTTAATGATTTGGATGGGTGAGTGACTACTTTTTGCAATATAGAGTATGCCATTTATGACATGTAATCCCTTTTTTTCCAAAAATGGCAAAGTTGAAGTGTCTGTTGCCTCAGATGTGATGCAAATTTTCCGCAGTTGCATAACTATGTATCAACAGTACATCCAAATAATGCAAGTGGACAGTTCAATCACAGCCATATTGTACCAAATTTTCCAGTCAGACATTAGCGAGAACAGCCTGTTTGCTGTTAGAGTCCTTTGCTGTGCTATGGGCATCTGCTAGCAGCATCATACTGTGTTTAGCCATAGTGTTCTTACATGAGAGAAGAGAATATTGAGAGTGAAATTTTTTATAATTTTATGGCAAATAATTTGTGCATAATGCTTGAAGACATTATGATAAATCTGTCTGTGCTAATTAAGGTAGTGAGAAAGCTAGATTATGTGTTTAGCTTAGCTGTGTACCATCTTCAAAATATCAGATGCTTTTGTCTAAAGTGCTCATAATAACTTGCTGCAGTAACCATAGGGTGACAGTAATATTTGTCCACAACACAATAACTATATATAACAACTATAAACTGAATGTTTATTATTCAAGCAAAATAATCTGTTGGATGGTGTAGACTGTATCCACGTCATCCTTAGAGCCCATAGGGTGAAACGGGTACACATTAGAAATAAACCTGATTTGCAGTGAGAATACTGACGCGAAAGAGAGAGCACATTTCTCTCATTAAATCCAGAATTGAATTTAAAATCCTTCTCACAAACAAGGTCTTGAATTATCTTAAAGACCTCACAGTACCGTAGGCTGTTGGGGGTTCCCATGATGCACTGAGTATTTCTTTTTCATTCACCTCTTTTCACTCTGTTTATGCCTCAATCTGCGTTTAATCATATTATTAATCTCTGGCTCTCTTCCACATCATGTCTTTTCTAATGTCTCTCTCCCCTCACTCCCAGCTGGTCGTGGCAGATGACTGCCCCTCCCTGAGCCTGGTTCGGCCGGAGGTTTCTTCCTGTTAAAAGGGAGTTTTTCCTTCCCACTGTTGCCAAGTGCTTGCTCATAGGGAGTTGTTTTGATTGTCGGGTTTTCTCTGTAATTATTGTAGCGTCTTTACCTTACAATATAAAACAAGGTGACTGTATAATAATAAATAATAAATAGAATTGAATTGAACTGGACAATTTATTTTACATTGCAATTTGCCCAATAGCTGTTACTTAATAACATCAGTACTGCAGTATTACATGCTGCAAGTAACCTGGGAAGTCATTCGGATCATTCTTAATGTCACAGTTACTCTTACGTGATACAAGTCAGACCACTAATGTGTCTGCTTCAAAATTGTTGTTACACCACCGTGAAAATGCAATTTTTATATCCACACTTAATTGATAATTATTAAGTGTGTACTACAATGAAAATGAACAAAGCTACCTTCCCTCTTTGTTCAGCATTAAAGGAAGTACTGGGAATCCTCTAATGATATCCACAAGGAAATGACATGAAAACCATTTCTGTCTGGGCCAGATGAAATGGTTCAATCTCAGTGGAGGCTGACAGCAAGAAGAACTGTGACATTTGGGCCTCTGAGAGTCCACTCTTCATTAACAGTCAGGTAAATATCTACTTATGGCCCAAGGCAGCCACTCACTTCCACCTCAACTAGAGACTTGGCTTGCCTGTGGCAGCAGTGAGTCCAGCATGTAAAATGAAATCCAGTGCAGTATGATATTGTTTTTGTAGTGATTTTTTTTTGTCTACTGTCTGCAGTGATGAAGATTTAGACTTTTTTTTCAGGTTGAAAGTTTTATTCTTCTGACTCCTTCACACATTCCAACATTTTCTCCACACATTTTATAGCCGTTTCCTTTCTTCGTTTGGCACCTCTGTCTTTTAATCCTTTCTCTTTGTCTTTCTTTTCCCTTTATGCTTTGTTAGCTCCATTTTAGGACTGTTATGGATCCATTTGGGTCCAGACCTCTGGGAGTTTGGACCTAAATGGAGTTTTAGGGAGTGTTTTAGGGTCTTTACGTTACAATATAAAACAAGGCGACTGTTTTTTTTGTGATGTGGCGCTATATAAATAAAATTGAATTGAATTGAATTATTGATGTTGAATGATCAGAAACAAATCTAACATTAATTAAGAACAATTGAAGAGAATAGCTGTGACAAAACCACTGGAGATGTTGAAGTTGCAGGCATAAATAAATGTGTCCTGCAATACAGAACCTGGTGAATGTGCTGTTCAGCTAGAAGCTCCTTGCTTCAGTCTTCAGCCTCAAATAATTGGGTTGCCCTTGCTGACTGTCACACGACGATTGATGACCTTAATGCTGTTTTATGACACGCTAATCCGGACAACAGTGCTAAGCTGCTATATAGGAATCATCTCCTCACCATGAAGCCATTCTCCCTTTTTCCAGCAAGGAGGGAATGAATTTGATTCAGTGGCAAGTTCTGACCTTTGCCATCCTACCAGGGAGACAGGAGAGAAAATATTTCACACTTTCTTTTACTAACACTTCTCTCTCTCAGTTTGTATGTGTGAGCGATAATGTGTGAATCAGTGTGTCTGTGTGAGTGATACTGCTTGTGAATGTGGTTCCAGGCTTAATAGTGAACGCTCTGTCTGGATCACTAGTCAATTCAGTGATTGTAAATCACATTAATACTTCAAATGCCCATGTAGAATTTCACCAGCCACAGTTCAATACAGTTTCTATAAATTTATGTAAGTGCCCAGATGTAACCACCCAGATTAAGCAAGTAGACAAGTATCAGTCGCCTCAAAAAAGTAAAATCAAAGAGTACTGCTCAGACTCCTGTGACCCATTGCTCATTGGAATAAATTGATTTAGTTTTCTGTCACTAACAAAGTAAAGGAATTACTGCAACATCAGGGGATTAAAGGACTCATTGATGATTTTAACCAGTTTAAAACAGCCATTATTAAATTATTATTTCTTCAGTAAACAGTTAAATAAATAAAAAAAATAAATAAACCTAAAATGGCAAATCTGGCCACTTGGGGATCCCAGAGAGCAATCAGTTCTGGGCCAATTTTGGATTTCCTCCACCAATGTCAGCTGGCAGCTGCCTTGATAGAGTGTTGGTATGTGTGTGAGTGTGCGCGTGTGTGCATGCACCAAAATTGTTCATCTCACTCTACTGGCCATTCTCATGCTGAGTGAACCTATGTATGTAGGCTTTGTAAGAATATTATTATTATGGAATAGTTTACATGGAGTGCCTATAATGCATTGCATAGCATATAATCTCAGGCAGTTTTCTGTATAAAAATTTAGAAGCTACAGTGCAGCACTGATGTTAATTTTGAGTCATTTTGTTTTCAACTGGCCAAGTTTTGTCTTTCCTTTTAGCTCTCTTTGGTCTCTACCAAATGCTAGAAAAACTGCACTAGTGAGAAGTGCAAGTTAGGTTGTAGGTCATAAAACAAAAGACACTGATCTGAAGGATGCTATGAAGAACAGCAGCATTTGGTGACAAGTCTTTTAAAAACTGGATATTATGCAGTCCTTTGCTTTCATACAATTATTGTTGCAAATATTGATTCTAAGCTACAATTTTAGAAAGTGCCTTGCTATATCTGTAAAGGTACAGCAGCAGTACTCCCTAAGGTGTTGTCCTTATACCCTTGAAAGGGGTATTTGCTTGTCCCTTATGGACACCAGTCTTAAAGCTTTTTTGTATAGGTTTTTAGTATAATGACACAAAATGGCACTAAAATTTTTTTATTATTATTATTATTATTATTCATTTAAATTACTTGGAAATGGGCGTCGAGCCGGAACCTATCCCACCTGTCATAGGGCAAGAGGGAGGGTACACCCTGTACAGGTCGCCAGCCTGTTGCAGGGCTAACACAGAGAGACAGACAACAATTCACACTCACTTTCACACCTATGGGCAATTTAGAATCACCAATTAACCTAACTCCAGTAACTACATGTCTTTGGACTGTATAATTGATCTAATTTATTATTATTTGACTGAAAGGTACACATAGTTACCTAAAATGTAATAATTAGTCCCAGGGGTAAATTTGTATAGACTGTATACAGAGGTGACTTTTACTACACGCCTATTTCTGTATGTAGCTGCTTTAGTTATAAAAAAGTAGTGCAAATTATTTGCTGTATTAATATTACCATCTTTTCAATAACACTACGATTGCTTATTTCCAATCAGCAGATTAATATTATAAAGGCACCTCTTTTCACACAAGGTTGCCTTTGCTATAAGAGATCAGTGCCTCAGGACCTGCTCATTATTTCTCATTAAGTGTTTGTAAATGTGTGTTTGTGTGCATACATATTTGTATGTTGCTCTGGTGAGGGATCTGGCCAGGTGTGTTTAATGTAAGTTTAGTTTTTGTGTCTGTTTGTGTGCACACTGCATGTGTGTGCATGTTTGTATATTGTCCTGTTTAACTGTACTGGCTGTAAGCAGGTGCTCAGGTGTCCTTGGTTTGAACTTGACACTCGCCTCATGAATCAGTCTCCACTCCAGGGTTATCTGGCAGTAGCATAAGCAATAGTGTGTTGGTGTGTGTTTGTGTCTGTGTGTGTGTGTGTGTGTGTGTGTGCGTGCGTGCATGCGTGTGTGTGTGTGTGTGTGTGTGTGTGTGCTAGCCAGGGTTAAGACTAGCCAGGAAGGTATTAACTTCTGATTGATTCATTTGGCTCTAATCCACCTTGCAGTGAAAGGTGCAGCTCACCTTTCTCCATTTGGAAGCATTATTTACTTAATATTCTCAAACACCTCAGCAGTGGATGTGCTGATTAAAAATAAATAAATTCACTGCAGTTTTAGCTTTAATTGTAGTCCCATTCTTTACTTTATTTCTTTTCAATGTAAGACAATTGGCTGCTACAACCGGTCATTTTAGTTTCATAATTTAGAGATGAACCTCTGAAACTTTTCCTGCATAAGGAACCCCTAAAATCCTCTCCATCTTCAAACATTTCCTTTCTGTAATGACTGAAAAATGAAGTGTAAAAATGCCGGTTTATATTTCCGCCGATTTGCTCTTAAAGCAATTAGGAAGCAGAAAAGTGAACATAATGGGGAGAAAAAGATAACAGTAATTCTGGTTAATTAGCTGGTGTTCATGTGCCTATACAACATCTAATAATACTATTTTAGGAATTCCTCATTATAACTGTTTTTACCCTAATGACTCACACCACTACAATTTCCAAAGAAAATATAGCTGTATTTAAGGATATCTATATATCCAGATAGCCCCTGCAGAAGCTTCCACCTACAGATTCATTTACAGTTCCTTTTTGGGCATAGGGAGTTGATTCACTCTTTGATTATCCATGAAAGAGAATCTATTTTGCTCATTTCCACCTCCATATTTTTATTCTTAGAGCTGAGTAACTTTGCATTGATCACAGTTCAAAATAATTCTCATTTATTATATTGAGGTTTCTCATGTGACGTCATGCACACATTTTCTCAAGAGTTATTCCCCATATTGGTCATGATACAGCCACCAGTTGCCAATGAAAAAATATTCCCGGACTGGCTGGCAATTTTTTGTTTCTGTCTGTTGCTGGATGAAATTGGTTGTGAGGAAAATGCTGCACCAAAAACCTCAGTGAGTACTTTGGTTGCTAGCAGATAGTTGACTGTAGTTTTTCTTGTTTGTCTGCAAATACTACTAGCCCAGAGGGTACTGCAGTAAAACTTGAAAAAAAGTGTACTGCAAACTGGAAATGCAGAAAGTAAAAGTTGTGCCTTAGTGCTGCAGTCAACAAAAGGCACAATTTTCACTTGGAAGATGAAACTTCTTCCGGTTTGTGCCGCAGTTTTCACAGTTTTACTACAGCTCGGAGAGGAGCTGGACAATGTTTGTAAACAAGTCTGTCACGTCCATTCAATCTACTGCAGCAATATACTGGCAACCAAGGATTATCACAACAAAGTTTTCACCAGATGGCTTTTCCCTAGTGACAGATGGTTACTAGAGGGTCACTGACTGACCTGTAGACCTGCATGACTCGGGCTTTAGCAATCATTTTCCCTGAGACTACCACCAACTTCCAGTAACCAGTCATAACCAGTCAGGGTATACTAATTTTCCCCTCATAAGCAGTGGTTGTTCGATGGTTGCAGACCAGTCTCTAGGCCTATGTGACTGGGGCCTTAATCACTTGTTCCTACATCATCAGCATGATCATTACATGCCCAAAATGACAGACAAGTTAACATTACATGGTTAGTGGTCACATGTCTGCAAGACCTCAGTACTCAGCTGTTCAGTTCACGCTGTCTGAAACAAACTGTTTTAGCTCCTATTACCCTCCCTTTAAGCAGACCTTCTTGTGATTGGCTGCCCCTCACAAAATGACGGAAAGACCTGAAGAGCAGGTGAGTGGGGCTTCTCTGCTCACAGCCTGAGATGGCCATGTAAAAGATATCCCTGAGTGTTTAGAGCACTCTGAACCCTGAGCTTTTGTCTCACAGGGATTGGCTTTAGAGATGACATTATCAGGTGATCATCATCATCATCATCATCATTAAGTTAAGACTAAAATGTCTTCCAGCTGTTAGATAAGGTTCATGATCCAGATATCCATGCCCACCACCGTAGAGATTGCAATAGCTTTTCTTAAAGAGCTTATGTAGAATCTTGTTATTAAAATCAAATCCTTCTTGATGGCATTGCTTTATTTTGTCTTTGGTGGCATGTTTTTGTTACACCACTACAAGCAAAGAAAAACAAAACTATAGAGCTCATCTCAAAACGCATTCAGATCACAGTTCTGCTTGCAAGATCTGCCAGACATGACAGGCTTTAAAAGAAAGAAAGAAAGAAAGAAAGAAAGAAAGAAAGAAAGAAAGAAAGAAAGAAAGAAAGAAAGAAAGAAAGAAAGAGAAAAAGAAAACAAACAAAAAAATCGCTGAACATAAATTCAACTTATTGTATGTAAACACCAAAATTTACCGGTTTCACTATCTATGCTGTATGTTAATAATCATATTACAGTTAATAACTGTTTATTCACAGGCCTTATGGATATCCCTGTGTTTTAGCACTATTAAGCATAAAGTACATAGGAATGCAGAATAATTTTTTGAGGGAAAAAACAGAATTATCACAAGCTCTGGACATCCATAAATAGCTGGTATACTGGGAGCTGTGTTTCTATTTGCATCTACCATATATCTGCTCAGTTAATGTTTCGCCCATAAATTTTCCCATGATTAACCATAATGTGAATGAAATTGGATCTTTTCACATTCTTTTTCAAATGAAAGTTAGTAATTACTCATTAACCTCCTGATAAGTGTTCCCGAACGCACATCATTAACATTTTCCTAGTTATTTTCCTGCAGCTTGACTGGCAGTATTCTGTGAAACACACCCCACTCGCTGCTCTCCAGGATGCAAGGCAATTAAAGAACAGTATTTCTCCTTCTCATAAAGTAGGTAGCGGGTAATTGCATTTGACGATGAGGAGCGGGAACATAGTGAGGCAGAAATTACATGCAAGGCTTGTCACAACAGCTGGATTAAACATGAAGACAAAAGGCCTGTGGAGTTTGTCTATGGATGTCTTTTTAGCAGCACAGATTGTATATAATCGTTAAAAAGTAATGTCTTGGTTTTCTGAATGTATAGTTAAGAACACTTTGTACCTTTAAGAAAATACAAGACAAACTGCAGTCTAGCAGAAATGAACACATTGAAATGCATGAGGTAAGTGTTTAATTGACATGAAAAATATTAGTTGACATGTTATATCACGGTGCTTTTCCTCAACTCACTTTACTTTCTTGCTGTTAATTTTGATTGTTTACTTTTCTTTTTATGCTTGTCTTTAATCTTACTCTTAGTTCCTTTATTTAACTTCCTTATGAAGAAGTCTCACTATAAGAGATCTTATTAAAAAAGGCATAAAAACCTTATTAAAGTATTGAGTGCAAATATATAATACAACTTTATCATGCTTAAGAAAGCACAAATAATTATCAGTAAAAATGGAAATACTGGTTTTGTTTTTGAAAAACAATATCCTTATAATTAACAGCAATAAGTCTGAAGCAAAGGCCATGACCAAATGTGTCATTAGTAGAAAATATTACACTTGGTTAATTAAATTTGAACGAAACCACAACTTTTACCCATCCCATATTTTCAAATATTCTGTTGCAGTATTAGTCTACCTTATTTAAAATTGGCTTATTTCCACTTCAAAATCATGTTTTTGGCAGTTCTACACCACCTACATTTCTAGTCCTCATTATGGCCGCTTGCACTTGTACATCTGTGATTTCATAACAGACTTCAAAGTTGTGCAGAGTGCAGACATTAACTTTTGTGTCAAACTGACCTGACCTTAGCGGGGCATTACTGGATCTCCAACTACAGCACAGACACCAACCATGAATTTTCAGTGAAAGAGTCTGAAGTGTTCAAATCCAAAGATAGCAAGGAGTGTGACCTTACCTTTGTTTTTTTTATTTTTGACCTTTAGTTCATGTGCTGTCCCCAATGCTGAAGGAACGAGTGTCAACATTGAGTTCTGATGTCATGTCAGTGGGACAACATTTAGTGAAAATGACAAACTGCCACAAACAACCATTTGTTGATCCCCACTTGTGTGCGCACCCCACTTCTTTCCAAAAACAAAATTCAGGTTGAAGGATGTCTATTTTAACTTACTGGAGGAAATTCATCATTCACTGCAGATGAACCTAACAGCTGTGTTGCATGAGGAGACAAGAAGTAGAAATTGGCCAAATAAAAATGATGTATAGTTTTAAGGGCTTAATACAGCAATAAAGTAAGTTCCCATAAAGGAACTCAAAAGGATTGCAAGCTGATTTAACTGTATATACTGCAGGGTTCTAGCCAGCGGTTAATCGCCCGGCCGTGCACCCTGCTGAGGTCGTCTTGTGCTGGGCTGAGAATTTCACCAGTTTGCTATCGGAGCTTTTCTATCACTGCAATCAACAAGTGGGCATGCACACACAGTCACCAATACAAGACTGATTTTTATTTTTTCTCTTGCTAGATTGCTGCACTTTAGTATTATTAATAATAGTGGCAGTGGCGCAGTGGTTAGGCGCTTGTCTCTTAGCCGGAGGGTTGCCGGTTTGAGCCCCTGTCGCTGCGCTGGTGTTGTGTCCTTGGGCAAGACACTTAAACCACATTGCCTATTTAAACGGCTAAGCGCCGGGTCTCTGGCTGCATGACCACAGATGCTTGTCTCTGGATGAGTGATTTGCTTATTTCATTGTGTGCCTTGTGAGTGAAATGACAATGAGTTGAATCTAACAATTTGCAATCTACTAGGGCTGCAATGATTCCTCAAGTAAGTCAAATAATGCGATTATAAAACATGCTCAAAGCAAATTTGTTTACTTTGATTCTTCGTTTAAACTCTGCAGCACTCAGGTTTCTCCGTGTAAGTGGAGCGTTTCACCCATGTTAGCAGCATTACAGTTCTCCATCATTGTCGTTGTCTTCTTGTGGGTTTAATGGCGGTGGGCAAACCAGCTAAGAGCTGCATTACCGCACATACTGGACTGGAGTTTGGATCAGGAGGTAGAAAAAAAACTGTCAGATTCTAAAAAGTTCTCTGTCACTGCGATGGATTAGGGTAGGTTGAGGGGCTTGACACACGGGGAGCGATGCTGCTCCCTCTCCATTCATTTCCTATGGAACTTTTGCGACGAGGCAACAATCGCTTGCCCTCCTCCAGCCAAGTGACAGACAAAATTTGTGCATGTGAAATTTTGAGCTCGTACACACAGACGTGCACACGTGGTCAGGAGACACAAGAACGAAGTTGAAAAATGTTCAACTTTTGTCGCTGTCGCATGGCACTAAAACCAATCAGCAAGGGTTTCATTGACTGACCGATGAGCGGAGAGTATGCTGCATGCTGCAGTCTGCAACCACTTTCAGCATGGAGGAAAGCATCATTTTAGCTGTGAAGGACTTTCCAATGTTATATGAACCTTCACGCAGTGATTATTGTGACACTCATAAAAAGGCAGCTGTATGAGAACCATTGTTGTTATTGGCAACCATTTGAGTTTTAGTTTTAGTATTTTGGATGAAAATACTTCTTAATTTTAGTCAGTTTTAGTCATTTCTAAATGTGATAGTTTTAGTCCAGTTTTAGTCAACAAAAACTCAAAAAGTTTTAGTCCAGTTTTAGTCAGCTTTAGTGGGAAAAAAAAGAAACAAATTAATTTGAATAATTAGAGGTAAAAGTAGAATCAATTACTCCAAAAATGCAGTAAACAAAACATTCTCACTTTGGCAATTGGGGCTTTATCTCTCAGAATTTGCTAAAGTGCAATGAACATAAATATGCCCAAAATATAATCAATGGATGTGGAAAACATGCTTAACTTGACCTTGTTTTCCAGGGCAATTAAGTTGTATTTTATATATGAAAACAGACACCATACAACACCGGACTATCTGGTAACTAGTGAAAAATATCATGGTGGTGATCCTTCAGGTGCTGCTTAAGATTTATGGGGGGTTTTGCACCAAGTTTTAATCCACAGTTACCGCCGTCTCCCTGGACAATGCATTCAGTTTTCCTTTCAAATGTGTTACATTGAAAATAAGTCCATAGATCTTTTCTTGGTTTGCGTCCACCGAGCCCCTTCGTGCAACGTCCAACATCTGCCATGGTCCATCAGTGATTAAAACACGTGTCAGACTCAAGGACTGCGGGGAACTTCTGGCCCGCCACATAATTTTATACGGCTTTATATGATTTGATATAGTTATTTATTTATTTATTTTTTGGGCCTGTCATATCCGGCAGTTTTTGCAATCAGAATGATGGTCCAATTGCGTTGCTGCTGCCAAACATATTTGCTTTTACAAGAAGAGCTCTATAAGTTTCTATAGGCTATTCTTGTTAATGTTTATATTTTATTTCATTTATTCTTGCCAGACCTGACAGGCAGGAAGAAGAGGAAAGAACGAAGTTAAAAAAAGGGGGGGGGAATAGAGAAAGAAAAAAATAGATAGGGGCACATACATACACACCTATGAATACATGCATATATACACACACACACGCACACAGACTTGTTGTAGTTTTAGTTATATTTGTGTTCCTCTGTCATGGAATGTACTCAATAATGAGGGCAAAAAGCCGCAACCACCCTATCCGGATCCAGAGGCAAGCAGGGATAGACCCCGGGGACCCAGGCCATCCACGGCCCACCAGGAGCGCAGAAGATCCGAGGCCACACATCCCTATGGCAACCATGCGCACCCCCCAGAGAAGGAAGGAGGGAGACCCTGGGCAGAGTCCCCACGGTCAATGGGCAAAAGCCCGGAGAGCCAGAGGCAACGTGCACCCCCCCCCCGGGAGGCCGGCCCCATCTGCACGAGCCGAGAAAGCGGCCCCTAGGCCCCAGGCACCCGGGAGCCGCCCGACACCCAGCCAAGCCGCCCCCCACGCCCAAGAAGCCTGAGCCACCCCAGGCCACAGCCACCAAGGGAGCAGGCCAAAAGCCATGTCAAGACATCCAACCACGCATCCCAGGACCCCCAGGCACCCACAACCCAGGGGTGGCAGTGACGATCAATGGGGAGCAGCGGGGAGCGGTAGTGAGGGGGAATCCCGCCCTCCGCAACTGTATCCACAGAGGCCAGGGCAGGCCGCAGACCCAGGGCCAGCTGTCTATACATGTACGCTCACATACACACACAAACACACACACGTCTCATATACTTATACATACATACATATATGGCAGTCAAACATGGATATTAAGTGTGGGCGAGCGGATAGCACCAAGCCAGCGGCATCCTGGGGAAGCAGCCAACCAAACCCCGAACCACTTTCCAATCTCCACCCCAGGCAGGGCATGTGAAACTGGGGTGTGGGAAGACCCACCCACCCCCTCCTCTCACCAAAAGTGGTTGGGGTGATGTGTTAGGTGAATGTGAATGTATTTAATTGGAGGACTGCATATGACTGTGTGAAAAGTTATGGTGATATTAAAATTGGAGAGACAGGTATAACATGAGCACTGAGAAACAGTACCCATCCACACCGCCCCCCAAGGCCCTTAATGTCTAGGATGTAAATAAAATTGAGGGGCAGGCAGCAGTGAACAAATAAGTGGGGCCACCTCAGATGCAACCACCACATGACGCACTTGCCCCCCAAGGCCCTGTGTGCACTATGACATGTTGTGAGCTGTATGATGTAACTACTGTACAAAAGAAAAAGGGGTAGGGAGGGGCGCGACACCATGCAGCACAGTGGGCAGAGCCAGGTTAAAGCCCTACTCACTGCAGTGCAGCGCCCCCCCCAAAAAAAGAAGCCCCTACGTGTGTGTGTAATGTGTTGTTTGAGTGGGAGGAGGGGAAGGGTTAGGATATGTACGACCGGGAGGTAGAAGACTACTCCCGGAGGGGGAGAACCAGCTAGTGCTGGCTCACTAAACTCCCCCAGTTCCCTACACCCAACCGCAGGGCAGGGAAGACAGGTCCAGAGCCCGAGGTGGCCACACACCCAGGGCACCGCCACACCCAAGGCCAGCACCACCAACCACACTACAGACAAGCACAAACACACGCACACAAACACACATACACCTCCACAAAACTACAACAAACATCTCACCCACACCCACACATAAGTATCCCAACCATATCTACATGCAAAAAACAGAGTGGTCCCGAGTCCAGGACCAACCGGTCCCCAGTGGAAGCCGCTGCCCCCTCATATGATCGCCCCACCCCCCAGAGGGAATGCGGGCACCCCAGAATACCGGAATACCAGCCAGACATCCCAACACGGGTCACCCATCCCGCTTGGCAGTGCACCAGAGAGGGCCCAGACCCCCCCAGCACAGGTTGGGGCCCAGCCGGGAAACGGGCAACCCTGAGCACCAGGGTCCCAGACCCCGCATCCCAACCCCCGCCGAGGAGGCCGGCCACCCGGCCCAGGGCCAGCACCCACCACCACAGGCATCCCAGTCCCACACCCCAAGTCCATAAGAGCCTCCATCCCAGCCCCCTCCACCAACAACCAGGGCCCGCACATGGACACCGCAAAACGGTAGCCACAGTCCTCCAGTCCAAGAGCCATCAGACATCTGAATCCCCCCGGCCCGCCCCCACTCACCCGGCAGGTCCATGATGAGATGAGACCACAGCTGATCCCCCCCCTAAATGATGGAATTGATCAGTGGGGACCAGAGATAATCAAATTTGTCCAATTGGTTTTTTGAGGTGGCAGACATTCTCACTAGACTAATGTGATCTAAAAGTAAATTCCTATAATGAATAACGCATAAATCAGTCTTTGATTTCCACTTCATGAGGATAGTTTTCTTAGCGATGCTTAAGGCAGTAAGAACTAAACGTGACGTATTTGCTTCCATATCTAATTCGCTTACATCACCTAGGATGCACAATTTTGGTGAGGCTGAAATGCTACAATTAAACCATGTGGATAAGTCTTCACATATCTTCTGCCAGAACCTCTGAACAGGCATGCAAGACCATATAGCATGCATATAATTCTCAACATGTTCGCCTGAACAGTGGGTGCACATGTTTGAGTGTCTGAGGCCCATTTGGAACATTCGTTGTCCTGTATAATATATTGTATGCAGAGTTTTGAATTGTATAAGTTGTAAATTTGGACTTTTAGTCATTTTGAAGGTGTTTAAGCATATCTGTGTCCAGCAGTTTTCATCTGGGTTGATGGAAAGATCCTGCTCCCATTTTTTAGTTGGGAGGGAAATTGAATCATTAATTTTTAACAACAGCTTGTATATTTTTGATAACAATTCAGGGGTACAGAGATTTAGAAATTCTGTTACCCATTCAGGCATTTTGAAGTTCAGATCTTTAAAATTAAATCTTGCCTGTATGATGGACCTCAATTGTTGATATTCGAGAAATCTACTGTTGTTGATTCCATATTTTGATATAAGTTCTTGGACTGGAATAAAGTTTCCATCTTGAATAATATGCTCAAGATTTTTTATACCCTTCTCATGCCATGAAAGAAAATTTAATATAGTTATTATTAATGACTAGCGGGTAAATAGTGCTCCTACCACGTATACTACAAATCCCACAATGCACTGCAAAAGCTGCCACGCAGGCCAAGACCTGTGCGCTAACCCGTTTTCAGTGTTGCCAATGACACATTGATCAGTGATCAGTGGATAAAAACATCGGTCAGCACTTTTTACAGTGACATTTAAGCTGCCCGACCCCCAAAAATGGCCAAATGAAAAGCGGAAAACAGGGATTTTCCAAACAGGTGGGATCGCTGACATTGGAGGTAAATAATGCGTCTCTTTTCCCCGCCTGTGATGTGCAGGTAAAAGAGTGGATTGGTGGGATGGATGCGGGAGAAGATGTGAAGGGAGACCTGCACAGGTGAGCTGACAGTGCATCACTGCGTCACACACCAGGAGCAAAGTCCTGGCGACAGAACACGAGCATTGTAACACAGACAGTGAACTTTATAAGAGGCAAAGCTTTAAGTCACTGTCAGTTTCAGAGGAAATAGCTTATAGGTTTGGTGACGTGCCTTATCACACAGGTGCGATGAGCTACCTGAGGAAATCGGTCAACTTAATGAAAAGTAAAGTAAAGGCTCTGGAATGAAAGGTGGCTGTGTGAGAATCATACATACGTCTGTGGAGCTTCAGGGATGGGACCGCGTGATTACGGATGTGATTGCCAAAAGAAAATGAGAGCAGGCCTCCACCGCTGCACTTTTTGCTGAGAAACTGGACATGCAGAAATTCAGTTTTTACCTGAAACATTTGCAAATTTTCATCAGCTTGAAATATATTAATTTTTCCTTATGTTATTTTCATATTTTACATATACTCCCACATCAGTGACCCTAAACATGTAGTCAGCATCAACTACAGCTAAGAGGACAATAGAATGGGAGCCTTTCTAGTTGAAATATTTGGAGCCAGAGGATGGAGGAGCTTGCAGCACATCCTTCCCATCTAGCACCAATGCGGTTTGGAAAATTCCATCTTGTTTTAAAACCCTCTGCAATGGCTTTCCAGTCATCCGTTATTGGCTCTGGCATGTACTCAGGTTACAGCACATCCCAAATGGCCTGTGCGATTTCATCCACAATCTTTCCAGTTGCTGAGTTTCCCACACAGTAGTTGAATGCAATAGTGGCAAAAGAATCTCCTGTTGCAAGGCATCTGAAGGAAATGCATAAAAAAATACAAAATTATAGTACAGTTAATAGCAGTAATATAGTAACAAATGCTTATTGACTCAAATCTAAATGACCTTTTTTAATGTTCATAATGTGTTTATGTAAGTATGGTATTGACTCATTTTGACTTTGTTTTCATAGGTGGAGAAGTTTAAAAGCTCTAAAAAAAAACCCTCAGAGATACTTTCATGAGGACCCGTAAAGCACTCAAAAATAAGAAAAGTGGCTCAGTGGCTGTGATCAGAGGATATGGAAGTACTTCCACGCCATGTCCTTCCTAGAACCTTATATAAAGGAGCGTGATACCAGCGGCAACTTGACAGCAGATGACCCACAGGAGGAGGAGGGGTAGGAGGCCGTAACATTGACCATGGTGCCTTTGACAGAGGATAAAGATGGTTGTGCTGCTCATCTATTGCACACTACAACCAGTGATACCACCAGTGATTCCAGCAGCCTTGACCTGTCATCTCAGCAAATGCCACAAGCATCTTCCAAAAAGACCAACCCAGGGAAAACAAAGAAGGCCCGATCAGACCAGCTTTGAGGACTCCATCCTCAGCAAGGTGGATAATATTCAAGCCCACATACAACATACTCCTGAAGATGACGATGAGCTCTATTTACAAAGCCTTTTGCCCACTCTCAGACTACTTACAGGAGCCTGAAAATCTAAGGCCAAGATGGAAATAATAAGAGTGCTCCATAAATTTGAGTTTGGAGAAGAATAATTAATATTGATGATAGTGATTCATTATTATGTTATTATTATGAAACTGAATTTATTCCCAAAAGGTTTTAGTACTCTTACAGAAATTAATATGGAGGTCAGGCCCTTAATCTCTATAATAATATCACAAAACAACACTTCAGCAGACAGCAGTTCATCAGGTCCGTTTCAGGCAACTGTCTTTATAAACTGTAAGGTTTTAAATTGGTACTACAAACTTCCCTGACATTGCATTTAATTAGTGCAATGGGAAAATGATAATGGCGTTAATCAGTCATGAAAATAAGAATCAGCTACAGTAATTTTTAATGTTTTGTAATTAATTTAGTTGCTCTTTGTCATGTTAATGCTGCATGTTGTGTCTGTCACCTATCAACCTCTCAGCCTGTTTGGAGACATTTTTTAAGATAAATGGATCTGTCCTTTGACTGTCCTGCTGTTATTGTACATGATGGACGGAAAACGCTGGCAAGCAGCAGGTGGCTACATGGCTCCATTATTGGCTCTTTGACCCAGAGAACAAAATAATGGCACAAAGACTGTTGGTTTCCAGGCAGCCTCTCTGCAGAACACCAAAAGAGGCAAACACTGAAAGACATCAAAGACTCCCTGTACAGAAAGGTATTGTCAAGGTCCACTTTGAATTGCTTGCTCACCTCTGATGACTCATGACTCACTGTCTTGGTTGCTTGTGAGTTGGAAAAGCACAAAGAAATCCACAATGGCACAGCCACTGCCCAAGAGCACCATTTCATCAACCTAAAACACAAACAACTGTGCCAGGTTTTGGTGTCATTCTCTTAAAACTGAAGAGCAGCAAAGGTCATTTTTTGTGAAAAATTCACTTTAAAGTGATATTCAGCTTGATAGTTTGATAAATTGGAAAATTTCTCAGTTTCATATGGCACTTCTCTAGTATTATCACTCAAAGCACCAAAGGGTGCATTACTGGGATGTCAGGCATCAAACCAGTGACATTATAAGGACAAGGCACAGGCACAAGGCAGTGAGTCCTGAATAAAAGAAAATCTGTGGTCAAATTCTCTAACACAAATATTGTTTTGCCCCTGCTGTCAAAGAGCAAACCAACAGCCAAACAGGGAAACACAGAAGCCAGCTGTATAGTTGTACTGATGCATGAGCCCAGTTTAGGTTCACAGCAGTTTTGACTGTGTGGTGGCAGCCATGTCTACTCATTTTTCCTTGGTATGACATGAATTAGCATGGCATTTATTCAGTGTGTTGCTGGAATGAGCCACTCTGGAGTGACCTGTTGAATCCAATCCTTTTGAGTGGTTTTTACCCAATCTGACTGATGATTCTATGCAGTTTTGATGTCCCAGTGAATATTGAAATATAAGACAGAGATCTATTCCCTTTCTTTTAGACAGAAGCATTAAAAATGCCTAAATTACTGCCAAGTGGTTTTGCAAAGATGGCTGCCTTTATACGGACTTTGAACCACCGACCTTCCAAAGGGTGAACCGTGTGCTCTACCTCCTGAAGTTCAGCTACTCCCAAAATGCAACTTTACGTTTTTCATTTCAGGGATACATTTTCTTTTCTGTTTGTTAAGCCTAGTACCAATGTACCAATTTACAGCACACTCCAGATGGGAATCACACCACTAATCATTAGGGCTTTATCCATTGGGCCCCTGGAGCTAATAGATAATGCAAGAAGAGAAGGTTTTCCATGCTTCTGTTCTTGCAATTCAATATCAGCCAGGATAAACTTGTATTGGGAATACAGAAAAATGAAAGCCTTTGCTTGATATGAACAAACTCAAAATTGATTTGATGGTCAAGATAGAATTTTTAGCCAATTATTCTCCCCAAACCAGAATTAATTTGGTTCTTCAACCCGAGGACTGATGTGGTGGTTAGCACGGTTGTCTCACAGCAGGTCCTGAGTTTGAATCCACCTTGGCCCGGGCCTCTCTGTGTGGAGGTTGCATGTTCTCTCCGTGTCTGCGTGGGTTTTCTCCAGGTACTCCGGTTTCCTCCCACAGTCCAAAGGCATGCAGTTAATGGGGTTAGGTTAATTGGTGATTCTAAATTGCCCACAGATGTGAATCTGAGTGTGAATGGCTGTCTGTTTCTCTGTGTTATCCTTGCAATAGGCTGGTGACCTGCACAGGATGTACCCTGTCTCTTGCCCTATGACAGCTGGGATAGGCTCCCCCCCCCGTGACCCGGAAAAGAGGATGGATGGAACCTGAGGTCTTTTGTCACCTAAACCATGACCTCAGAAGTTCCTTAGCTTTGTCCACCTACCACCCATCCCAAATATCCTGCTAAAACCTGTGTGTGGAACATAAAGACAGGATTTCTTTTAGTAGAAAATGTTGCAGCTCAACACAATGTAGAAAATAAATTACATTTCTTATATTTTTATTTGACAGTACTGAGCTGAACTGCAGTGAGTGACTGAGTCAATATGCCTTAGAGAAAGTGAATCAGAGTTTCTACTATTTTCTACACCACACAGTAAAAAGTGTATTTGCAGAAAGTTGAAGTCACTTCAAATTTTTAGTGAAAACAATCTACATTCCTGCCAAGGCTAAAGCAGAAATGTAGATTGCTTTCAATAAAAATTTGAAGTGACTTCAACTTTCGGCACATACGCTGTTTAGAGTGCAGGATACTTTGATGTATGGTATTATGCATCTACTGTGGCCATTTACCAAAGGAAAACAAGATGAGCTGTGTTTAAACTTAATAATGCTGTTTAATCATTCATTGTTTGGCATTTGTGCTTTAACAAATGATCTGCTCTTTGAGGAGCTGAACAGATTACATAATGCAGTCAGAAACAGTTATTTATTAGTGACTGTAAACCCAGAGTTGGTGCCTGGGTTATTTGCTACAGTCTGTGTCTAAAGTCCTTCAGACTAAACTACAGAAGTTTTTGATGATTGCTTATACTTCATACAAAAATTCTTGTCTAAAAACCCCTCTATGCATTGACAAAATTTAATACCCTTTGTGCCTATGAAACCACTTCAAAGCTTATAGGCTCTAAAGGAACTGAAGACAAAGGACAGAAATTTCAAAAATGAAAAAAGAAGTGTCATCCACTGCTGCTGAGCTCCGGGTGTTCTTTCTGTGATTTTCAAAGCACCTTAAGAGCTCACATTGGATGTCAGTCTGATCTTCATCACTCTGTGTGGCCATCTGGGTTGTCCAGACCCCCTGTCACTTACTCACTTTACATCTCATTATTTTTTTCTCAGAGTATCTGAATCTTTCTCTTTTGCCTTTATTTTGGATATCTTCGTGTTTTAACAGCAGCAGCTATAATGTTAGTGTGCAGTTATTTCCACCATATTATCTGAAGGAAATTTTATACCATTTACAGAGTGTTGTCCTTTCTGTGTATCAGACATCAATGTTATATAAATCAATATTTTCAACTTTTATAATTATGTGTTGGTGAAATGTCAACTAATGAAATAAAGTTTTTGAGGAACAGCTCCTCTTTCATGCTTAAAGGGACAATGTTGACAGCCCTTTAATGATTTTGATAGCCATCGGTGTACAACTGTCCAGTAAAAAAAAAAGCTAAAATAAAACAATTAGATCCATATAAATCAAAATAAAAGGAAGAGAGATATTAGCAATTAAACCACAGCTATATAGTGTGTAAAGTATGCATTATACAACGATGAATATATATGATGATCTGCTGTATAATGCTACAGTTGAGCTCATTAGTAAGAAGACATTGCACAATTGTCCACTGGGGATAAGAAAAAAATTAATGTTGCTGAATATCACCATTCTTGTCTGGCAATATGATTGTCCAGGGTTAAGGAAGTGTTTAACTGAGTTAGTGGCCACAAACATTTATGTGAGATTAATTAGTGTGCATGGCTTTGATAAAAAGCATTGAGACTTAATGAGGTTGAAGGTCAGTCAAGGTTAAGTATGGCCATAACAATGTTCTCTTTTTCCCTTAGATCTCTTTCTATTACTTTTATCTCTTACCAGCCCTGGCTGTTCTTCCTCTCTGTCTCTCTTCTCTTCAGCCTTTTTGTTCTTCTTTTGTTATTCCTCATTGGACCGCTTGTCTACTTTGTCCACTTCAAGTACATCTTTACTTCAAACCCATCTGTTAATTAGCTAACATGAATAGGTGCCCACTGCCTGCTCTAGAAAATCTCAGGTAGATTTCTACTGTTTAATGCCTTCTTCATCAGGCCACTTGGGTTGCAACACAACTAAATACACAATATTGCCAAAAGTATTCACTCGTCTGCCTTCACACGCACATGAATTGAGTGACATCCCATTTTTAATCCATAGGGTTTAATATGATATCAGCCCACCCTTTGCAGCTATTACAGCTTCAACTCTTCTGGGAAGGTTTTCCACAAGGTTTAGGAGTGTGTTGAAAGGAACTTTTGACCATTCTTCCAGAAGTGCATTTGTGAGGTCAGGCACTGATGTTGGATATGAGATTCTGGTCCGCAGTCTCCACTAATTCATATTAAGGGTGCTCTGTTGGGTTGAGTTCAGGACTGTGTGCAGGCCAGTCAAGTTCTTCTTGCTCCGTGCACAGGTGTGCAGTCATGTTGGAACAGGAAGGGGCCATCCCACAAAAAGTTGGGAGCATGAAATTGTCCAAAATGTCTCAGTATACTGAAGCATTATGAATTCATTTCACTGCAGCTAAGGGACCGAGCCCAACTCCTGAAAAACAACCCCACACCATAATCCCCCCTCCACCATACTTTACGCTTGGCACAATGCAGACAGACAAGAACCATTCTCCTGGCAACCACCAAACCCAGACTCATCCATCAGATTGCAAGATGGAGAAATGTGAATCATCACTCTTCCAGAGTCTAGTGGCGGCGTTCTTTAAACAACTGCATCTGATGCTTTGCATTGTGCTTGGTGATATAAGGTTTGGATTAAGCTGCTCGACCACGGACACCCATCCCCTGAAACTCTCTATACACTGTTTTGGGCCAATCTGAAGGCCACGTGAAATTTAGAGGTCTGCAGTGATTGACTCTGCAGAAAGTTGGCGACCTCTGCACACTATGCTCATTAGCGTCCACTGACCCCCACTCTGTGATTTTGCTTAGCCTACCACTTCATGGCTGAGTTGCTGTCCTTCCCAGTCCATTCCACTTTGTTATAACACCATGAAGTGTTGACTGTGGAAAATTTATTAGCAAGTTAGTTTCACAACTGGACTTATTGCATCCTATCACAGTACCACGCTGAAATTCACTGAGCTCCCGAGAGCGACCCATTCTTTCACAAATGTTTGTAGAAGCAGTCTGCATGCCTAGGTGCTTGGTTTTATACACCTGTGGCCATGAAAGTGACTGGAACACCTGAATTCAATGATTTGGATGGGTGAGTGAATATTAATGACAATGCTAAGTTTTCTGGTTGATAAATATATTTTCAGAAGACCTTAGGAAAGAAGATTGATTTTCAATCATAAAATTTTAGAAATGTGTCTGAGCTTCAGTAATGTTCTGTGTATCACAGCTGTATCAATCTGTTCTGCATTCATGTAGTGATGAATGTGCTAATTAATTATCCATTATACACATCAAGTTGCTTCATTATTAACTGAAGGAAACCATGAGGCATTTAGCAGAGTTCTTGTACTTGTGTATTGAATAAGCATATCTGCATTTTGATCAATGTTTTTTAATATAGAAGGTTTTTGTTAAGTAGCTTTAACGTTCAGGAATCATGATCAGTCTCCTCCCTGCGTGGAGTCTTCACCGGGAAATTATACTGTCTCTTTGAACCCACCCACTGAGGATCAACTATGGCAGCAGGATTAGTTTAGCCTCCAGCACTTTTTACTCTGAGCTTATCCTAATAATTCAGCTTGTTTGTGACTACATACATACACAAAGTAAGCCATGCACCACTTGTATGGTTGTGTGTGTGTATTTGCTGCCTATTTTGGTGGGTCCTACATTTTCCTTGGAATGATCACTGTTGCTCCACACAAAGTGCAGGACTCACAGCTTCTCACTGTTTGATCTGAATGCTGCCCCTGCTGCTCCTCAGCTCTCCCATCTGACCTTAAACACATACCAACACCTGCAGCAGCTCTCAAAATAATTGAAATTGTTTTCACCACGGAGCTTTTGAATTTTGTGAATTATAGATTTATGCTGTGACTATGCACAAATGTTGCATGTGAAATCTTTTTATTTCCATTGGCTAAAAATCCTTGTTCGTGACATAACACCTCAGAAACAAATGACAGAGTTCTTGTCAGTCTCAGCTGTGCATTGAGATTATTGCTGATAAAGCGTGCAAACTGTAACACAGTGAGCAACAGAGCTTTCACCTTAGCATGAATCACAGGATTAACTTTACGCCCCACTAAAAATTTTAATACATCTTAGTTTTTTGGTGTGTGGGGGGGCATCTGTGTCACGAAGGTTAAAGAGAGTTTACTGATGTACCAATGAGATGGAAGGAATGGTGTAAGAAAGGAAAGATTAATTTCTCAGTTCTGGTTCATTACAATCAGTGGGTTTGGGTGAAACCACTGTGAGACTTCATCTCACTATATCAAGTGACCTATTGAGGTCACCTGAAGAAAGGTGTGAGTGGGAGTTGAGGCACCTGGGAAGGGAGGTCGGGACTGCATTGTAGATGTGAGACAGTTGGTGTTGTAATCCACCACCTCTGTTCCTCATTCACAGTGGTGACAGATGGCTTCTTTAACTCCTCTTTCAAACCATCGGTCTTCCGGGTCCAAAATGTGAACATTGGCATCCTTGCAAGACTGCCCTTTATGCTTTAGTCAGCTGAGTCTTGTCCTGTCGAGGTGGCTCTTCTATGTTGTGCCATTTGTGAAGTGGCTGTTTGTTTTCCCCAACATAGGTCTGAGCACTCCTCACTGCACTGCACAGCATACACTATGTTGCTTATCTTGTTTTGGGGAGTTTTGTCCTTGGAATGGACCTGTTTTGGTCTTAGAGCGTGACTAGGTCTGAACTATACTGGGATGTCATGCTTGAAGAAAATTCTCCTGAGTTTCTCTGATAAACCTGCCACATACTGATGACAATGTTGTTCCCTTTGTTATTGTCACTGTCTCCCTAGTTGGAGTCTGACCTTCTTTCTTGTGCATCTTTGCTGATTTGACGAAAGCTCATGGTGAGATAGCCACATGTTTTATCTAGGTTTGTGTTCCAGTGGATTGTGGGAATCAAAGAGTAGGTACTGGTCTGTGTGTGTGGGCTTCCGGTATACTTCAGTGCTGAGGCTTCCAGCTTCCTCAATAAGCACAGCACAGGAACGGTAACCTTATCTTTGGCATCCTCCCTGGTAAACCTTATGTATGTACCTTATGTAAACCTTACATAGAGTTGATTTGGCAAGTGAAGGCTTTTACTACTTAGGTTTTGATTTTGACCCAGGTGTCACCCATATAACTGTACCAGTGGCTAGGTGCTAGCCAAGACACTTACTTTCCACTTCCTCCATGTAAAGGTTGGCTACAATGGGTGGCACTGGGGAGCCCATGGCACATGTCTGTAGAAATCATTGTTGTATTTGAAATATGTTGTGGTGAGGCAGACGTCTAACAGTGTGCAAATTTGATTGGGGGTAAAGCTGGATCTTTTTTGTAAGGCGCTGTCTCCTTACTTTAGTTCTTTTCTGACAGTCTCCACTGCCTTCATTGTAGGTGTGCAAGCGAAAAGCAAACCACATCAAAGGACACTATGGTTTAATCTGGATTCAGTGTAAGTTTGCAGACCTCATTGTTAAAGTCCCTTGGGTTTTCAATGTGATGGGGTGTGTTACCCACAAGCGGAGATAAGAAATGTTGTGGGTGACTGAGTTTATAGTGCTGACAATGAGTCTGAGTGGGATTTCTTTGTGGATCTTTGTGGAAGTCCTTATATGCATGGTGTAGCTTCTCTACGGTAAAGGTAATCGTATGTAGGGCTATCAAGGGCTTTTTCTTGTTGTTGTATGCAGCAGATGACTTTCTTCTTGTAGTTGCTTGTGGGGTTTTGTCTTAAGACCTCATAAGTATTGTTCTCACTGAGAAGTGTAGTAATTTTTGCGGTAGTCAGTTGAATTGAGAACAACGGTGCACCTCCCCTTGGCCACTGGTAGTATGGTGATGTTTTGGTCTTTACTCAGGGATGTGATGGCCTTCTTTTCATGAATCATGAGGGGTTGGATGGAGGAATTCATGCACTGGAGAGGGTAGCTGAAATTTTCATCCTGATTTGCTCTGCTTCAGGTTGTGTTTGTTAACACTTGTCGCTGTTTCTGTGGATGTGATGAGATCCACTATGGGCAGCTGTTGTGAGGATATGGCAGAATTGAGCCACTGCCAGCAGTATAAACACCACCATTTGGTTTGAGAACTGACGAAGCCTTTCAGATGAGGTGTCAAACATCTTCAAGAAACTTAAAGAAGTCCATTCACCTTTTTTGAATGCTCCAGAGACTATGTTAAACTCAGTGACTTTGGTAGGCATCAGAGAATATTTTACAACAGGCTATTTGGAAGGCCAGACGGCCCGGGTCCTTTTTTCAAAAAACATTTAGGTTACGGTGAAAAGATGCCTTACTCAAAGCCATCAACTTAAACACTGTATCAGCTTTTATCTGACATGGCATGACTACGGATGGCCAGCCAATGGCCTCGACTGGTAGCAATAAGAGCAGAGAAGATAGTCATTGAGAAACAACAAAACAGTTGGCAGGTTGGTGTTGCGAATCACTGCAACAATCTACAAGGCGAAAGAAAACAAAAAGTTAATGACATACTTTCCTGTAACCACAGGAAAACAATATACACGGAAATATTTTCTTCTTTTACCCCATTCCACACTTCTACTATAGTTCATGTTCCCAGTGGTACTTGCTACTCTCTTCCTTTCTGTCTGTAAGTGCAGAGCAGATGAACGTGGATCAGGGCATCATAGAGCAGCAGTGGGGCTTCTCACAGACAGACCCCTCATTTGTTCTGACAGACCTGGCTGTCTGAGACGCCTGTTCACACGACTTCTATTTTCCACCCATCACCAGCTCTGCAAACACAGACAATGTATCACACAATGTCAAAGATGCACAGACACCCTTTTTATCAACTTTTGTTTATCCAGGAAATTTCAGTTGCTCTTCCTGCTTAACATCCTTGTTTCCATCTTTTCAGACCAGTAAATCCCCAGATGCCAGCTTGCAGCTGCTAAGCAACTTCACTTAAAACTTTAAGTTTAATGCCTTACATTAGGGTGTTTTTACAGTCCTGAGGAGTACTATATATATATATATATATATATATATATATATATATATATATATATATATATATATATATATTATTCACAATGACATTTTCACAAAAACACAAGGAATTCAAAATTGTAAAAAAAAAAAAAAAAATCCCAAAAAAACTCAACTCAAGAACTACTTTGATTAGTAACACATTTGTTTCCTTAAAGCAGAACGATTATGGTTTTCCTCATTTTCTGTCAAATATACACTGTTATCATGTTCACATTAAATATAGCCAAAGTTTCAAATAACAAGGTCAGTGATGTACGAGTAACTGTAATGAGCCAAAAGCTCAGGCTGTTCTGTTATCCTTAGATGAGACATGCATAAGATGATCATTCCACGTACATGGCTTGTGACCACAGTAATCGCTTCCATCTGCTGTCCAAACCTTCTGTTTGGGGCAGCCAATCAGAAGGAAGTTGGCTTGAAGGTAAAATGAAAAGAGCCAACATAATTAAGGATTTTCTTTTCTTTTTTTTTAAAACTACCATATAATGTAAAGCCACTCTAATAAAGACCAATAATAATTTTAGTGCATGCCGTACATTGTGAAGGGAATGCAAGCTGTGATATCCAGGAAGAGAATGTAAATAGACAATGATACTGGCTATCTTGTGTGTCATATCAGAGTATCACTGAGATAAATGTGGATTTTTCCTGAGACAAAAGCAACATCTTTTTTTTGAAGGTAACGTTCATTCCATAGTAATTTTGGCATGGGAAGTAAGTTGTCATTTTGATGCTTTATTTATTTATTAAGTAGTTATATTTGGTAGTTGCTGTGTGTTTGATTTGTTGGCAGAATAAGGATTGAAGTCAGCTGTCTCTGGATTTACAGTAACTGAAGGAAAAATGTCTACAAGAGAAAACACTCACCTGCCAGATTTAATCACCCTGCTAAAAATAAGCACAGTCATGTGACTGCACATGGCACTTTGGGCAATTAGGTTTGTTAAAGGTCAGAACAGATAACAACTGCACACAGTGGATAGCTATTTACACACGCACACAAACCACACACACAAAAACACCTGTCAGTTGGCTTCTGTGCCTCGGTTTCATCTGTCTCTTTGCTGGAGGGCTTCTGGAAACCCACTGTGTTGCTGTTCACTGTGTCTAAATTGAATAACTCAGTGACCTTGTGCGGAGGCATTATGGGAAATAGGGGCGTTGCCGATGCCAGTTAAAAGCCTTCTAACGTCAAAGTAAAAAACAGTTCACGGGCATCTACACAATTTGTTCTCTTCACATATGAGCAAGGACGCAGAGAGCCGGCAGTTGTTGGTCATACCTGGCGAACCTTTTGTGGTTCGATGATGGGTTTGTAACCACAAGTCACCCAGTAATAAATGCTGTTTATTATTTATAATGTTTCACTTCATTCTAAACTGAGGCTCTTAATAAGTCTTACAAACTTCTTTGACAATTGTAAAGAAAAAAATAATAATTACACATGATGTGATGATAATAAAGCACTGTTTAAAATAGTAATTTAAAAGTACATCAATCCAACTCTTGTTTATCATAAATAATGGAAAAGCTCTTTGGATTCACTTGTACTTAGTAATTGCCACTGTCAGGTAAGAATGAATAATGCATTTCATCGCTGCCTTTAAAAGATTCAAAATAATGGTGAGTGATCATCAGGCGGGTGCATAATCTCTGTCATTGTCTGTCTGCAGACAAGAGGGATTTTTTCACATACAGTAGCTCCTAACTGATTCAGATCATTTGTGACAAGTACATCCAGTTCTGCTCTGAGAGAGAGAGAGAGAGAGGGATTTGGAACCTGAAAACTTGTTTTCCAGTTGGAACAGTGAGGGATGCTTTTGAGTGGCTCCCTCTATTTGTTAAAACCTTTATTTGGTAAAGAGGCCTGAAAGGGTGAAGCTCAGAGGAGCCCTAGAATGGAGACTGATAAACTGCTGTAACATGTGTCCTCATCTCTCTCCTCCTTGACATCAATTCTTAATAAATTCATAATAAATGTATTTTAGAATAACTCAGTCTCACAAAATTTCTAAAATCAGAATCACAAAATACTAGTAAACCAACCAAACAAGCAACACTTATTTAACCTGTATGAAGTAGCCTATCCTAACGGTCACTGTGTTTTGAAAAATTAAACTTTTAGGGAAAAATAATCAGGTGTGTGTTCATTAGAACTGGGATATGTGTGTGCCAAGAACTGGGAGATACCTTTAGGGTATTTGTCATCAATAATGGCTCAGGTCTACAGGGGTAAAATTTGCAGGTAAATAATTTGGTTTTTCTACCATCGTGTGTCCTCTTCATCAGACCTGCATGCTCTGCAACAGCCTGCTGTTAGTGACAAAATTGGTGGAAAACAGAACGAGTTCCAAAACTTGAACATTTATGAACTCTCTACAGCTGTGTAGCAACTGTGCAAAAGAAAAACACTAGGAGTATTAGCTGTGTGATAGCAAAGAAAATTAAACTTCAAAAGCAAAACACACGGAAACACACACACACAAAAGAGAGAGAGAAAAAAACTTGAGTAAATGTAAGCCCATTGTTTCCATTGTTTACTTGGATCAAAAGCTTTTTTACCAGATACCAATAAGGCAGGCAGACATGACAGAAGGATCAGACAAAAATCAAACTACAAGATTCAGGCACCTTGAAAGCAGACAAAAAACAAACAGACTACAGAATGCTGGAATGTTACAGGAAAGTTTTATTCACACGAACATTTTGCTACCTTTTTGCTTGGCACTGAATTCAGACCTGGTGATCATACTGATGAAAAAGCAGGCCATGAAAGACAATCCGAAATAAATGACTGAAACATGGCAGTGACAGAATGAAAGCTTTGAAATAAGTTAGTAGGTTTGAGCTTTTCTCTCATTCTAATGAATACATAGCTTTTTAAATAGTAGTTATGTTCATAATCACATAAAAACTCTGATGAAAATTGGTCATTTCCTTCAGTTTGGCTGAATATAGATGCTGTAACCTGTAAATTGAAATTAAGTCAAATGAAACTGAAAGAAAAGACAGAGAGATATGGAAGGCGGCTGTGGCAAAAATATTGTAGAAGAAAAAATAGTACAAGTTAAAACAAAACAAAAAACACAAAAAAATAATTATTGGGGACATTATACTAATTTTGAACTCTATAGTTTTAAAATGTATTTCATATTTAGCTTTGAAGCAAGCCATTTTAGTTCCTCTTCTCTGTCTTTAAGCTGTAATCTGATTGGTTACCCGTTGCAAAAAAATGATTTGAACAAATCTCTGTAAGTTCTGTGAATAAGACAACCATAGTGAGGTCATCCCTCACTTTGACATCATATAAATGTCAAACTGAAATTTTATGGCCATGTCATTATGTGAAAAAATGTTTAATATGAGCATGCACCATCTTAATGGTGTCTGTGTGCACTGTAGTTACTTAATTTAATCAACTGTTTGTAATGAAAGAGCAAAGATCAGCGGTTTGTGACTTTTCACCCAAACTATTATGTTTAATGTGTTAATACACAAAAGCAGTTCCTCCCTTCAGTGTCATTACTCTCCTCTTCCTTCTCCCACATGAAGGTTTTCAAATAACCGGTGTCTCTGTGGCTTCCCCACAGGATTATTCCAGTGGGATTGGATGAAAGCAAATTTAAAAAATAAATAAAAATCCTGCTCAGTGTATGAATGTAAAAAATTATCAGCATTAGGCTTCTGGCATGCCTTCATTTTTCCAACTTGGCTTTTAAAAAGTTATTCAGTATTCATGCATTGGAGATTTGGGAAATATCTTCCAAAGTCTGATGGCTTCTAATGAGAAAGCAGTTTGACTCAAGTTAAGACCAAAGAATATTTCATAGTCTAAAATTACACCATTATGAATACCTTATGTGTCCAATTCCATATTCAATACTTACAGATATGTTTAAATTTGCCAGTCATTAATTTTTGTTTTGGATTGAGAAGAAGACTTAAAGGAAAACCAGACTGTCCACTTAGATTTTACAATGCCAGACTTCACTTGAAAGGCAGAATTCTTGAATACGATGCCCAAAATGTTATGCATACATTGCACTGTAAATGCTGTAACATTAAGGTCTTCCCACAGCAACTAGGCCATAAAAACACAGAGAAATTTCACATAGTTATCTGCATAATGTCGCATGTTTCAGAGTGATGCTGAAAAACTAGTTCATGAATTTATTATTTCTAGGCTGGACTATTGTAATTCATTATTATCAGGTTGTTCTAGAAGTTCCCTGAAAGTCTTCAGTTAATCCAAAATGCTGAACTGAGAGTACTAACAGGGCCTGGAAAGATGATTAATTTCCCCTCTAGTGGATTCTTTTCACTGGTTCCCTGTTAAATCTAGGATTGAATTTAAAATCCTTCTCACTTGGTCTTGAATAATCAGACTCAGTAATACAGTACCATATTATCCTAAAAGAGCACTTTGTTCTCAGACTGCAGCCTTACTTATGGTTTTAGATTTTAGATTCAGGGGACAGACTCCCTCTCTAGTTTTAAGATAAGACTTGTCCTCATCTCTCTATGCTTTCCCTTTTCTTTTCTCCCTGCCCTCACACCCTACTGGACATATTCTCACGACCGATGACACGATAAGGGTCATCTGATTGTTGGGGACTACTGAGGTTTTCTGTGTAATATTGTATGGTCTTTACCTGACAGTATAAAGCATTTTGAAGTGACTGTTATATTTTGGCACCACATGTATAAATCAAATCAAATCAGGTGGAATTGAATTGAAATTGAAAAAAAAAAAAAGGAATCATTGTTTGTAAGAGAAATACTCTGAAACTCAATAAAAGCTCAGTTGTTTTAATTCTGCACCCTGTTCAACTGTTTAATAAAACCCATATGGTTTCAAATTTCCAACACGCAGATTTTTTCATTAAATCTAATCTTTGAAATGAAAAATGTGTGAAAGAGTAAAGTGAATTATCAACCCTTACGGAAAAACTATTACTAACCATTTACACATATTAATGCGCTCATGCACATTCTCTTAAAGGAAACAGAGAGTGAATGAAGAATGTGAATGTATTGAAATGTTGACATGGACAAATACTGCACACGACTATCAAAATCATGTCGGATGTTTTCATGGACATAACCAAAGCAGGGAATACCAAACAGAAGTGCAGAATTTATTTTTAGATAACATTATATTGCTTATGTCAAACAGACTCAATGCCAAAAACCAGCTTGTTTCTAAATTTGTGTGTGTATGTGTGTGTGTGGGGGGGGATTTGCTGCTACAGAGAAACAATGTTTTTGATGCTTGGAGAGAGCACCAAGAATAAACTGAAACAAAGGGCTGAAGGATGTGAAGTTGGTTTAAAAGGTGATCATTCTGTGTGCATCTGGCACGAAAAATAACTCTTACCTAATCTTACAGCTGCTCAAAAAAAATCCTTTATTTATTTTAATTTACATTTGATCATCACAGAATAATACAAAATCATTTAAATTTTAAGGATGTCAATCTGTCCATTACAAAGACATTTGTGAATCATTACACACTCTGGAAAAGGTGATGCAGGAAGAGGCCACAGACCATTGCTCTCTCCTTATCCCTGCTGATTTTTCTCTAAATTAGTGTCTTTATTATTATTGGTAGCATGAGATGCACCTGCAGCCCATTTAGGGTGCACAAGAAGTCCAGCTCCTCCAGGATAGCATATCCCTATGTGCTGTCACAAGAATTGTTTGCTGTCTCCAAACATAATGTCAAGAGTGTGGAGGAAATACCCGAATATGGACCATTATACATGGAGAACTGGACAGGACAGCAGAAAGCCATCGCCCCAGCATCAGGACTGATATCCGCTCCTATGTGTGATGAGGAACAGAAGAAGCACCACCAGAGTCCTACGAAATGACCTCCAGTGGGCTACTCTTGTGCATTTTTTTTGGACCAAACTCAGTAAGAGTGGCATAAGGTCCTGACATCTTTTAGTGGGAACAGTGCTCATAGCACAGCACCATGGAGCTCAACTGGCATTTGCCAGAGAACATCAGAAATGGCTGTTCATAGATGAGAACAGATTCACACCATGCATGGATGACATTCTAGATGAAATGCCAGAATGGCTGGTTTGGTAGTGGGGCAGTGATGGTGTGGGGAGGAATATCCGTGGAGAGTCACACAGACCTCTACATGGTAATCAACAGTACTCTGACTGCTGTTGGTATCAGGATGATATGATCAGACCCATTATCAGACCTTATGATGGTGCAATGGTCTCTGGGTTCCTCTTGGTGCGTGTCAGTGCCCAGCCTCTTGTGGCCAGAGTGTGTAGGCAGTTCCTGGATCTGGATGCCAATGATTGGCCCTCACGTTCCACAGACCCGAATCCCACTTGGAACCTCTGGCAGGAGCTCACTGATGCCCTTATCCGGGTCTTGGAGGAGATCCTGACAGGCAAGTTGATTTCCATCCCCTCCCAAACCTTCCAGTAAAGTTTTGTTCTTTTTTTTTTTTTTTTTTGCCATTTAAAAGTGGAAAATGTGAATTTTGTGTTCATGTGCAACTGGAGAGATGAAAAATCATTTTCAGGGACACAACGGTAGAAGCAGAAAATTTCTATCCAGGAATGCCAATCAATGGATTGGAGGTTGTGATTGTCATACAAACTGCAGTGAGCATGTGTTAATTTCATGTTTGTGTATTTTTGGACAGTTTTAATGGCATTCATCTCTTGAATTATTATTAAAAAAAAAGTTATATCACCTCATCATTCAGGGAGCATTTTAGCTTCTCCAAAAGCATTTAAACAGTTCTCTTTTGCTCCACAGCATAAGCACTTTTTTTTTTTTAAATGACACTTTTATAATGACAAGTTCAACATTTTTATGTCCCTCCACCTTACTTAAATAAAATAAAGTGATCTTTGAGTCCTGGAGGTATTTGACACTTCACTCTATGCATACGTCTCTTCTTTAATGCAAACAGTTAAACTATCCGCTCAACAAGCTCAGCCATGAAATTAAAAAAAAAAGAAAGAACAAATTCATTTCAACAGGAGCGAGAGAGAGAGAGAGAAAAGAAGACAGAGTGCAGAGGTGAGAGATAGAGACAGCAAGAGAGTCTCAGTATGTCAAACCAAAATACTATTATACTTGTTATAATTCATTATTATTTCAATGACAGGGGTCTTGGTCTGAAGGTGACTTCATTACATTACAGGTTATTGCCTCATATATCAAACTCAGGTTGCCCCAATTTTTAGGCAGCAGAAGTGTCTGACTGACTGTGAAATTGACTGCTTTCCATCACAGAGTAATTAGATTAGCCTGCTGGTTATGTATAAAACAAGAGCAGACAGTGGTAGCTGCTCTCCTGAGGCTTCTGGCAGGGACGAGGACAGTGCTCCGGTGATGAGGGCACACAGCTGATTTCAGACTTAAATCACTTTCACAATGACGTAAATATGATTTCAAGCTCTTGAACATTCTCAGTCTCTTCACTTATTATTTTTTTTAAGTTAGACTGAAATGTACCATGACCATGTCTGCAAGTTACATCAATTAAACTTTAGGAACAAACAGGTTCCTAAGGTTAAGTAACATACATAAGTGGCACAAATCAAGATAAAGATAAAGTTAATGAAAATGCAGACTCAAAAAAACAAAAAAGAAGAAAAAGAAAAAAACAAATGATAAAAAACCCCGTATGATCTGTAAATGGATTGTTGATGGCCATAAAGTAACCGAAAAAAACTGCAGTTAGTCTAATGTCACTTGAAGCTGGCTAAAACAGCAAACCAATCCCATTGACTCCCATGTTAAAATACCCAAACAGAAAAAAAAAAGTTTGCAGTCTGGTACAAAAGAATATTTTTAGTCTGTACAGCTAATTTATTAATTTTTTTTTTTTTGCTTCATAACAACTGTGGCTTTTGATGACACCAATTTTAAAATTGGATTGGTAAGTGTGTGGTTGCTTTGACTAACAAAAGTTGGTGGATAGCTTTTGGAAAAGCTTAACCTTGGTAACTGCATAATATTAGTTACCAAACTTTCTGGCAGCCCCAAACAACACATTTTTTAAAAGGCTACTCATACATAAATGTCTGCCATTACAGAAACAGTAATATATAGTTTAATAATTAAAGCAGATACCATTTAATTCCACTGTCATATACAAACATACTTAGTCTTACTGATAATTGGCTAAAAAGAAAGAAACTTCCCTTTCTATCCCATTTATTTTCATTTATCTTTTATTGCTTAAACCCTTTCACATCTTAATTAAGTCTTCTTTGTAAGCCTTACTAATCAGTTTTATTTTGCATTATTTGACTTTGCATTTGCAGATATGATCATTTTATACACACAAAGTTTAAATTACTTTTGCACAGAAACTTTCCTCCACCATATTTCCCCTGAGGAAAGTTATGCCATAGGTTCACCAGCTTTGTACAATAAGCACAAATTTGTGTGTCTGCCTGCCTGTGTGTCTATGAAATGAGGCTCCATGTAACTCCAAGTGTTGCGGTGTGTACTCACAGGGTTTGTTTTCACAAGAAACTCACATTAGGAGCAACACCAGCTATAACTAGCTCATGCCTGTTGCGGAGATTGCTGCATAATTCAGGCTCACTGCCTTTGTTCAGCACCACCCATAAAAACAAGATCGTTAACCTGCTCTGTTTCTGCTTTCTGCTGATAGAGACATCTTATTTGTAGTGTTTACATGATGTAGATGACTGTGTTTGGTCATTAATTTTTCAGCAGCGTGTCTTGACTCTCTGGTTCAGCCTTGATCCACCATGCTTCATCGAACTGCCTGTCTTAAAGCTAGAACATTTGCACAGTCATCAGCTGCCCTGCAATACTGAAATGGCATCTTTAAAGATGATAAATTTAATGTGTGCATATGAGCAGGGATATCTCCTATACTTGTGGAGATTAGTGTTTGTGTAGCAGGTTGTGAAAATACTGCGTGAATGCGCATATGGGTGAGAGACAAGATGAGACAATTTATTCCTGCAGCAAAATGAGACAGAAAATTATTAGTTTATGAAGCATTCAGTATTCACTCAGAATGCCTTGCACCTACACAATAGTGTAAGCTTTTGTCTTGCATTCTGCACTCACTGACACACAAGTGCAATGCCATTCCCTTCTATTCATTATTACTGCTTCATCAACTTTTCAGACCTCTCAAACCAATGAGATGAAAGTAAATTTTAACTTTTTGTGGTCAAATACACAAGGGGCAGTGGATCAACTCCACATCATAAACAGTGCAATTCCACTGTAAGCCTGTTGCACTGAAGAAATAAATAAGAATAAGAAATATCTGAAGAACTTATCAGTGACTGCTTGCACTCTATGTTCAGATTTTTATAGTAACTCAGGCGTAGCAGCATGTGATATTGCATCCTCTGGAAAGATACAATGGTGCTTGAGAGTAAGGAAAAATATAGGAATTTTTTATTTAATTACTGAGGTAAATTATCTAATAGTACACTTTTTAAATGTGAGGGAAACAAACAACAACTATGTGAACCTTTGCTTATAGTACTGGATGCGACTCTGGTGTGTTTCTGGTAACCGTAGACCAGATCACACCAGAGCACACCAGCTCAACAATATTTTAGCCCATTCTGTGGGATGTTGTGGGTTTTTTAACATGAACTGCTCACTTTTGGCTATTCCACAAAATTTCTATTAGATTAATATGGAAGCTTGTTTCTGCCACAAAAAAAAAAAAAATATCGTCATCCGTAACATATATAACATATTTTCTTGAAATTTATGTGTTAATAACTCAAAATTTCGACTTAACGCTACCAATCAGGAAGCTCAGAGAAAGAGGTCATTTACTTGTTACCCGGAGGCACATGCCGCCAGCGCATGTGCACTCAAAATGGGGTAGCGACAATATCCGTGAGCTAGCAGTTTCTAGCAGACGTAAACAAATTGTAGGCATGTTTTTGACCGTCAACAGTCAAAATGTCTTCTACTGAAAAACAGCTGCATAAAAGGTAAAGACTCAATGTTTTCATGTCGATCTTTTGGACAGGTGATGCCTTCAGCTTCCTGCTTCCGGTTAACAAGGAAATGATGTATGGATCACGGCGCTTCCTGATTTCGAGTTATTAATGTGAAATTTTGAGATACGTAACTTGAAATTTCAATTTATTAACTTGAAATTTTGGGTTATTTTCTCCAAATTTTGAGTTTTTTCGAAATTTCGAGGAAGCAACTCAAAATTTCAAATTACGGTGGGTGATTTTTTTTTTCTGTGTGTGTGTGGTGGAAACAAGCTTCACTAGATTAAGGTCAGGACTTTGATTTGACCTCAGTGGTCGAACAACTTCTGTGCTGAGGATTGTTGCCCTGAGAATTTAAAATTCATTGTTTCATTAATATTAAGACTATGATACTATCACCACCATGTTTCAGAGATGGGATGACATTTTATGCTGGAATGCAAGCTTTTCTCCAAAAAGAGGTTTTTAATCTAAAATACTGTAAACTGTGAAATCATCCACATACAGCATCTTCAACATTTTCACTGCATTAGCCTTGTACTGGAAAGATTATAATGGTTAGAAATGACTTGAGTGAGCATAATTTTTATAGACTGTATGTGACCATTCACCGTAGGCTGCCATTGCAACCAACATTTGCTGCAGTATAATAACTATTGCTCCCTGTAAGTTTGTAAGCAAACATTAACCTTGAATATTAATTGTGAATTAACTGCATATGAATGTAATTTGCAGGAGCCAGAGCATTCAGAAACTATAATACCTTCTAGTGCACACACTGAATTAATTCATATTCATAAAGTTCAGTGTTTCCACATTATGCACTGTATTCCATTAAAGACTCACTAGTGTCAGAGTATAAGCAGTTTATATGCACCCCACCTTACTGACACAAAATAGGTGTGATGACAACACATGTTGTGTGTGCCAGTGGTCATCTGTCAGTGTTTATCCTTTAGAGGTCAGAAAGCTGTTTGTAG
Source organism: Pterophyllum scalare (assembly GCA_024447675.2). Classification (NCBI taxonomy): domain Eukaryota; kingdom Metazoa; phylum Chordata; class Actinopteri; order Cichliformes; family Cichlidae; genus Pterophyllum; species Pterophyllum scalare. Next base: position 10,813 of record JAMQGT020000740.1, on the reverse strand, counting down.
TAATGGAGCTTTTTCTGGATGAAAAGACAGCGGTACGGTGAGGAAAGGTATTGATGAGAAAACCAATGGAACTGTTCATCCTTCGTGATTCATTGGACCATACATCAAAATTGGGAAGCCTCAGTGCTGATAGGGTCACACTGCCCTTTCTATGATTTTGAATTTCTACAAAAGTGCACGACACACACACACACACACACACACACACACACACACACACACACACACACACACACACACACACACACACACAAAAGTTGAACCCACTTAAAAATTCTATTATAAAACTGTTTTTCTGTTTTTCTTACCAGAGCCCAGTACTAAATATCTAAAAGATGCTTACATTTACTACCCCATATTTTTTTCTACTTTGTCATGTTTAGTTTCTAAGAACTGTTTTTTCCCCCAGTTAAAAATTAACAATGCGCTTCTTTGTTCATTTGTTTGGAAGGGATGATATAGACTCAAATATATTTTAAATAACATCTAAAATTTCTTTATTCTCATGGGATGGCAATAAATATAAAATTAGTCAATAAACAATCCATTTAATTCAATTCATTTTTATTTATATGGGAGTGAGGGGAGGGAGGGAGTGAGGGAGGGAGGGAGGGAGGGGGCAAAAGACACACTGTGGAAGAGAGCCAGAGAATAATAACTAATGATTAAATGCAGACTGGTGTATAAACAGAGTGAAAAGAGGTGAATGAAAAATAAACACTCAGTGCATCATGGGAACCCCCCAGCAGCCTAGGCCTATTGTAGCATAACTAAGGGATTGTTCAGGGTCACCTGATCCAGCCCTAACAATAAGCTTTACCAAAAAGGAAAGTTTTAAACTTAACCTTAAAAATAGAGAGGGTGTCTGTCTCCTGAATACAAACTGGGAGCTGGTTCCACAGAAGAGGGGCCTGAAAGCTGAAGGCTCTGCCTCCCATTCTAGTTTCCCATTAACTATCTTAGGAACCAGCAGTCTGAGAGTGAAGTGCTCTATTGGGGTGATACGGTACCTTGAGGTCTTTAAGATAAGATGGAGCCTCATTATTCAAGACCTTGTATGTGAGGAGAAGGATTCTGAATTCTATTCTGGATTTAACAGGGAATCAATGAAGAGAAGCTAACATGGGAGAAATATGCTATCTTTAGAGTCTCTGTCAGTACTGTAGCTGCAGCATTTTGGATCAGCTCAAGGCTTTTTAGGGAGCTTTTAGGACAGCCTAGAAGTAATAAATGCACGAATAAGCTTTTCAGCATCACTCTGAGATGGGATGTTTCTAATTTTACAAATACTGCGCAAATGCAAAAAAGCAGGTCCTCATGATTATGACTCCAAGATTTCTCACAGTGTTACTGGAGGCCAAGGTAATGCCATCCAGAGTAAGTATCTGGTTCGACACGTTTCTAAGATTTGTGGGGCCGAGCACAAGAACTTCAGTTTTATCTGAATTTAGTAGCAGGAAATTAGAGGTCATCCAGGCCTTTATGTCTTTAAGACATTCCTGCAGTTTAACTAATTGATGTGTGTCATCTGGCTTCATGGATCGATAAAGCTGGGTATCATCTGCAAAACAATGAAAATGTATGCAATGCTTTCTAGTAATACTGCCCAAGGGAACCATGCATAGTGTAAACAGAATTAGTCTTAGCACAGAACCCTGTGGGACTCCATAATTAACCATAGTGTGTGAAGAAGACTCCCAATTTACATGAACAAATTGGAGTCTATTAGATAAATATGATTCAAACCACTGCAGTGCAGTACCTTTAATACCTATGGCATGCTCTAATCTCTTTAATAAGGTGTTATGGTTAACAGTATCAAAAGCTGCACTGAGGTCCAACAGAACAAGCACAGAGATGAGTCCACTGTCAGAGGCTGTAAGAAGATCGTTTGTAACCTTCACTAATGCTGTTTCTGTACTGTGATGAATTCTGAAACCTATCTGAAACTTTTCAAATAAACTGTTCCTCTGCAGATGATCAGTTAGCTGTTTTACAACTACTCTGACAAGAATTTTTGAGAGAAAAGGAAGGTTGGAGATTGGCCTATAATTAGCTAAGACAGCTGGGTCAAGTGATACTTTGTAAGTAATGGTTTTAATAACTACCACCTTAAAAGCCTGTGGTACATAGACAACTAATACAGGCAGATTGATCATATTTAGGATTGAAGCATCAATTCATGGAAGGGCTTCTTTGAGCAGTCTAGTAGGAATGGGATCTAATAAACATGTTGATGGTTTGGAGGAAGTAACTATTGAAGTTGACTCAGAAAAATCCATCGGAGAAAGAGAGTCTAAATACACAGGACTCCCTTGTAAAAGAGATTTTAAATCTCAATGCACGACTGCACCTCTGTTTTCTGGTCTCAATCCTGTATAGTCAGTCCATCAGTCTGGTAGTCCATCCAGATATATAATGACTCCAACATGTCCTGGATCTGCCCCAGGGCCTCCTCCTGGTAGGACATGCCTGAAACACGTATCCAAGTATCCAGGAGGCATCTTAGTCAGATGCGTGAACTGCCTCACCTGTCTCCTTTATTTTACAAAATTCAAACACAAAACAATATTCACAGCAAGTTGTTATCAAACAACCCATGTGACTATTCAAAACACAACGTATTTGCACTTTTTGAGTCCGCTACATGTTTGGCACAGTTGGTCTGCATCAGAAAGAAGTGATTAGTAAGGTGTTCGTCAAGACAGAGGAAGTGGAGCATGAATGGAAGGTGATGTCCTGCTTTTATTTTTTTCCCCTCACTTTTTATCTTCTGTGTCAAACCTGCACTCAGGTCACGTATAATCACATCGAAGAAAACTTTAAATAAATTCCAGAAGATGCTTCTTTCTTCAGTCTGGATGAATAATTAATTCGTGCACACACTGATGACCAATTAAGAAAAAAAATGTCTTTATAAGGTAATAAGAAACAGCTTCAGTATTCCTTGCCACTGATTCTTCTACTCTACTATAGCATTAGTGAAAAACACTTTTGAGTGTGAAGACCTGATAAATATGAATTACATAATTTTTATCCCCATCAAACCATTCGCTGCCCCCTCATGCCCTATGGATGGGGGTAGTGTCATGCTGAAGGAGACCATTAGGATAGACATGTTTTATCACGGGATGAAGGTGACCACTTAGGACAACTCTGAAGTGATTTGTGGTGACCCCTCGCTCAAGTGAACCCAAACAGTACTGCTAAATGACCTCCACGGAGCCACCGGATCCCTTTACTATAATTCAGGTCTTTACTGTTCTCCTGGTGTACGCCACACATGCAAGTGCCTTATTGTCAAGAAAACTGTGATGGATGACTCATCTGAACACATTACTTATTTCCACATCTCCGTAGACCATGTGCCTTTTCTGGTTTTTGCCCCACTCAACTCTCAAATGTGCATTCATCTTTGTAATGATGGGTTATGCACCACAACCCTACTATTATATCCCTTTCCGTGTAATTCTGGACAGATTGTTCTTGCTTACACAGTCGGATCACGTTCTGCAATTGCATATCACACTAATGCATGAGTATCATAGTCATCAAATGTGCGTGGCTGAACATAATTTCTCACCTTATTTACCAGTGTCTTTTCTTCTTTTGAAACACGAGCCAGCTGAGTAGTCTCTGTGACTGAAACTCTGACTATTAATGCCCCAGGTCTTTTCAATATCCGTTTGATCAGAAACCAAATCAAATGGACCTGCTTGGTATTTTAATACATGTAACAGAGTCTGATTGTTCCATGAAGTGCATTTATGGGGAAGAATCTGCATTTTTTTGTGTGTGTTTCTCCACTTATTTATTCATGTTTTTCCTTTATCACCCATCTGTATGGAAATGGTGTATTTTAAAATAATAATAGTTATGAAACTATATGATACTAAAACTCCACAAAGCGTAGCTTAAAGATTTGGGCAATGCAGTTCTCTGATTGTGTGACATTTTATCCATTCTGTCATTTTATTCTTAAAGAGAGGGGAATAAGAGGACAAAAAAAAGAGAACAAAAATGGGAAATGTAAATTAAATATCACATTTCTGTCTAGTTTTTCTTTTTCTCTTGACATTTATGCCACCAGCTGTCCCTTTTTTCCTGGGTGCCATCAGAGTGTAGCTGATGTGATATATTTTAAAGGTCTCTGGGCAGTTCTTTCCACCTACTCTCTGTCTCAGCAACAAAATTAGTGAGACAGCAGGGGTTTCAGCATGATTTAACTCAAGGCCAGTGAAAGCTCAAGTGGATCTAACAGCCTTGTAACTTAATGATCTATAAAACCAACTGATGAACTTCTGAAGAGGTGACTGAGAATTGACAGCTGAAATGACCAGAGGTGTTAACTAACTTCACGATGGGTAAATATAAGAAAAGTATTTCCTATCCTTTTATGTTTGGACTTTGTAAATCAGCAAAACCTTCTCACGATCCTGTCAGCATTCTAGTTTTGATGAAATGTCTTACATAGTTCAAGAGATAAAGAAGAAAATATAACTCAATTTAAAATGAACAAAACTGAAATAAACAACACAAGTCAAAAGTAAGAATATTCAAGCAAATACAGAAAATTCCATCACAAGTGACTGATAGAGACCTGGAGAGTATGGTGCAAATACCAAAGCAATGAAAGGGGACACGCTTGTGCTACTGTCAAGTCGAGGGTCACCCAGCACACAAATAATATATGTAATCAGTATAGGCAGGAGAGCAAGTAACAACACAGCTACAACAACTACAGTCTCTGCAGCAAAGAAACATTGTGTTATCACCTCTCGCTACACTTTAAAGTATCCTGTGAGCCATTCCATCCATCAATCCACCCATTTTCTACTTCTTATCCAGGTCTGAATTGCAGGGGCAGCAGGATAATCAGACCTAATTTGATCTGGCCACCTCTTTCCAGCTGTTCCAGGGGCACGCTGAGGTGTTCCCAAGCCAGCCTAGAAAAACATCATCTCTCCAGTGTGTCCTGGGTCTGCCTTGGAGCAACTGGTTCCTGTTGATGTGGAAGAGCAGCAGGGCTACTCTGAGCTCCTTCCTTGAAGGAAGAGCACAGACATCCTTCGGTGGAAGCTCATTTCTGCCACTTGTACATACGATCTCATTCTTTCGGTCACTACACAAAGCTTGTGAAAACTGAACCACTGTTTATAAAAAATGCAGACTTACTTATCCCCCCCCCACATTACAGCTTTTTAGCATTAGTGCTAGATTAGCTATCCCTTTGAACGGTAGCTATACCTCAAAAGTTTCCATTTTGACTTTGGCTCTAAACTTTTGTTGCAAAGCACTTTAATATGTGCAATTTGTGAATTCCATAGTTCATGCAGAGAATTGGTGTGAGAAAAACAGCATCTCTTTGTATTTACATTGTTTCCATTTATCAAACGCGAAATACGTGCGTCACCAGACTTCAGTCTGCTTTCATAAGGATTTCCACCCTCTCACTGCCTTCCTTAATGTTATTCTCCAGCAATCATGATGAATTACAACAATTATCCATAGCCCCAGAAAACTGTGTGTAATTGATGGTGGACACTTAGAGGAGCAAAACAAAGCTAGAAAAAAAGAGCTCCCCAACCATATTCATGCTTTATCTGAAAGCAACACACAGATAAAGGCCTTAGATTCAAGCCTGGTGAAAGAAAAATTGTTTCTATATATACACATACCCATGCGCCCACAAGAGAGTCAAATAAGCAAAAACCTACATTTAAAGGAACTCTATAACAGTACCTTGTGTGCTACAGTTTTAAAGGTGAATGGGAGGTGGTGCAACACAGCTTTTAGTCGGTAATTAAAAGGTCACAGGCTCAATGACATCCAGTGTTTCTATCAGCTTTTATTTAACAATCTGTTCAATTTCTTGATGGCATCCAGCTGGCAAAGCTTAGTTGTAAAACGTAGACACTCCTGAAACTTCTGTTTTGCAGTACAAGGGTATATCTTGTCATCCGTCCATCCATGTACAAACTGTATCCACCCATTAATTTCTCAGAGCTTCTAGCTCAGTCTGTAAAAGGAAGGAAGAACTATCTGATAATTGACTTAAATAAAAGTGTAAGGTCCAACATAGAGGAGAAGCAGAAACGCTCCATTAAAACACCACTTATAGCTTAATCATAACATCGTATCACATGAGAATACAAAAGCAGTATAAAAATAACTGCTTGCGTGGTGCAAAAGAGCAAGTGGGTAAAATACGTGACTAGCTTTGTAACATAATGGCTCATTTAGCACCTAAAGAGTCAAATAATTCCCTCAGGAGCTGTTACAGTCCAAAAGCAGGGCCAAAGGAATAATACTGTGATGCAACTGCTGGATGTGTGAATAAGCAACAAATTCTTTCTGTAGTGCTACTGCTGCAAGTGTGAATTTGCAGCTAGTTCATTACTGCAGGTTTAAATAAAAACATTGTAGTAAAGCAAAATGCAAGCCCTTTTACGTGTGTTCTCCTCCCTCTGCTGGTTATGATGTCAAAGGTCAAAAGAAAACTAAATGTTAGCTCATTCTTGGGAGCAGAAGAGGCTGCGAGAGGGAAAAGACGGCTGTCAGCTCGAGTTTAAAAAGCTGCTGTCAGCCAATCATCTAATTCAGAGGCAGCAAACTCATTGAATTAACCAGGCACCGGGCTCCACCTGTGTCAGCATTACAACACATCCACACACACATCCTGAAGGGAGGAGAAAGAGAGATCCACACAATCACACAGCCAATTTTAAGGAGAGATATTTGCCACAAAATGTTAACAAATAGCATGCATATGATGTAGGATCATAACATCATCTATGATTCATGGTCTTGGCGCTCTCCCCGTGTGGTCAGGCCTGAAGGAGAACGTTAGAAGGAGAACTGAAGGAGAAGAATTAAAGGGGGCAGGAAACTCTCATGTTGAGGGGCATGTTCTTTCTCTATCTCTCCCCTCTTTGGTTCTTGTTTTTGATATTTGTTCATGTGTGGAAGTCTGCTTCTGTTAGTTTCTCTTCCTTTTTTCAATGGCTAGAGTAGTTTTGGCTTCACCACAGGCATTGCTGTAATGTTGGTTTAGGTTAAAGAGAGGACATTAGATCCTACAGCCCTACAGTGGGCTGGTCTGAGTGGCTTCCTTTCTTTAATGTTAATCTTAATTTTCATCTTTTTGTTGTTTAATTTTGATCTCAGAGATAAAAACTGGGATGACTAGCTGACTATGCTGGGCTTCTTTTAGGGAGCCTTTTCTGGGTCATAACAGTTTAAAAAAAAAAACAAGCATTAAATAAAAGAACTCACTTATTGTTTTAATCAACAATACAAACATATTATTCGTCAGCAAACTGGTAAAATGGCACAATGAGTATCACAGGAAAAGTCTTCTGGAAATGTTTGAGGTTGTGAGACAAAAGTTTAGAAGCAGTGGTAGTTTTTTTTTTTTTGCCTTTTGGGGATACTACGTATGTATTAAAAAAAAAGGCTTCATCTGCAAAATGTATTTGTTTTGACTATATGTCATAGTCAGTTTCAGTAGTACAGAGCCAAATAAAACCTGTCTAAATCCTTATGGACTGTGCTGCACTGTATAGTACAGTGTGTGGCTCCAAGCCACAGTGGCAGCAGCTGCCAAAACAGGAACTTTGCTGCTGAGCTTTGTGTACAGCTACAATACAAGACATACTATACACCAGCAAGGTAAGTTTTTATAGCTAGTTTTGTAGCTATGGTTCCTGTGTGCAAATACCACTAAATTACCTACAATCCTACTTTAGACACACCCTTACTTTATCCTTTGAAAGGCCACATGCAAACTAGCTGAGCTTTCTCAATGCCGAACTTTTAAACTGAACAGAATAAAGCATGCACGGTACAAGCAGTGCTAATAGGGAAGGATTTGATGTTCATCGTCTTGCCTAAGGGCACTGTGATGTGTGGAAGAACCTGTACCTCAGTGACAGCCACTCTGTAAAAACATCATCCAAAAATTGTAGCCTTTCACTCAAGGTTTAGGTTTCAGTTAGTAGCAGGCTACAGTGCTCCTTCAAAATGTGCCGAATACACCTTTCAGCTGTGTGTGTGTGTGTTGCCCAAAAGAAAAATATACAGGGCTTTATGGAAATACACTTCACAGGCAGATCACTGTTTTTAAATTTGACCTTTCTAAAAAAAAAAAAAAAAAGATTACCATAAAGGACATAGTTTGGATTTTAGGAGGTAGGGCAGGATACGCTGAACTTGGAACTTTACATTCAACAAGCAGGCGGGGGCCATTTTCAGGGTGCATTTGAATTTGTTTTGCTACAGTAACCAACATCCATGTAGTGAGTCTGAGGAACAGCGCTAACACACATGTTGCTGTTGTGAAACAAAGACAGCTTTTAAGGATACGCTGACCGGACAGAAAAAATTTGTTGAGAAATATTTTGAATGTTCCATCAATGCTCCCTGAGCACCCGCTAGCAGCAAAACAGCTAAATCATTCCAGATTTTAAAAATAATTTTACCCAAAATATGGTTCTGGTACCCCAGGTGCTGACAATCAGCTTGTCATCATATACGGCAATCTCAACACAGAGAGGTATCGAGATAAAATTCTGCAGCCAGTGGCGACCCCATATCTCCACAGTCTGAAACTGAACTCTAACCTCCAAGATGACAATGCTTGACATTAAAAGAGAAATGCTTGAAAATAAAAGTTTAGAAAATAGCACCTTCAGACAAAAGGTGCCATTTTCTAAACTGTGTATCAGATTCAGATGTAAATACCTGGAAATAAAAGCCGAGATTTTCATCTTTTGTTTCGTATTGATGTGAAATCCAAATGTTTTCAGTCTACAGCAAAAACAAAGGAATTGGCCTCACTGTTTGTGAGGGGGAGCAGCTCAGACAAAAACATTTTTAATCCAAAAATGCTCAAATACTCTTTTCAAGGAGGTTATTTTTGTTTGTCTTTGTGGCATTTCAGACATGGGTTGAACAAAAGAGAAATCTGAGGAACTTCAAAAGTGAATTTTTCAGGTGTACCACATAATCGTTTTCCTTTTTTCTTTTTTGTTCTGCTTCTCCGTCACTTTAACAAAGTGGCCTAAAGCTCTCAGGAATATTGGCACTGTGCACATTATTTACATATTAAATGCTCTGATTAGGTAATCAGTGCCAGCTGTCAATGCCCACATTTCCATATGTTCTCACTATTCGTGTTCTTAACAAAAACAGATCGCAAAAGCCACTGGCTATGATGACCTGCTTTTCCTTACTTTGTTGGAAGTACTTTTGCATACATGGCTACTTCAGTTTAATGAAGGGAACGAGCTAATTGATTTGTCTCCAGGTTTTCTCTCCCGCACATCAGCTGATATTTGCATGAAGTTGAACCTTTCCCACATTGTGCCACAGGGCTTATTTTTGACGATCTCTTCACAATGAATGACATGCTTTTACATCTCCATTATGTAGAACCCGATGTGTGGTTGGTACATGAGAAAAAGCAGAGGGGATATTCCTGGTTATTGTAACTGTCTTAGCTCCCTCGGGACAAAATACAGTTGATACTTTTCTGTATTTTCTCTTTGTGACATCACCTGGAAAAAGAGGAACTATTTTACCTGCTTTTGTTCTCTCTCGTGTTCTGTCTTTGCATCCTTTCCTCTGCCCTTTCAGCTAAAAAGCACAACCAGCATTAAGTGACAAAAGCAGAGAACAGCATAGGGGAATGAGGGAGAGGAGGGAAAACCAAGCCATGTAGACACGGAGGGTGGCAGAATGCAAGACAGGAAGATATGAGGGGTATGAGGAGGATGTAACGGAGATAATAATACATTTGAGCTGAAGAGCGGTTGGGAGGAAACTAACAATTTTCTGCTTGAATTGGCTTGGCTCATCATAGCTGTCTGGGGAAATGTGTCAGTAACATTGTGCATGTGCATTTGTGTGTGATATGATAAACATTTGCTGCTCCTGCTGCTGCTTCCAGCCTTCCTCCATCAGCCCGCCTCACCTCTCCAGACCTCAAGCTTCTGGCAGCATCTCCTTCAAATTTTATGGCATAAAATGGACTCAAACACTGTGCATTAGTGTTTACATCAGGTTTCTCCTGCAGCACTGGGCTTCTCTTGAAACAAATAAGAGATTTCATTAATTTGTCAGCTTCTTTTCAAGACATCAACCAGTTTTTCTGGCAGAGGAAAGGGCCGTGGGAGGATGTTTACTCTTCTGCTTGGTTAATTTAACCTCATAAATCAAAGAACACATTAAGTTCTGTATTGCTTCCTTTTCCTTGGCATCAGTGGCGAGTTATCTTTGCCTGGGAAAGTATGGCTACTACAGAAGAAACAAAGGGACAACTGGTGGTACAAAACTTTGTAAACTCTCAGAAGTATCCTCTTGTACCTCTAGTGGTAGAAAGGTCACTTTGGTGGTACTCGTTAAAGGTACTACAGTTGTACCCTTGAAAAAGGGCACTTATTTGTAACTTGTGGTGGTCAGTCTTGAAATTCTAGCAACAATTCTACAATTTACTGTAATCATACAAAAACAGAACTTTTCAAAAAGGTGCAAAATTGAGTATGGGATAATTATTATTTATACATGTTGAAGTGGACTCACATTTGTGTAGCACTTTGCTGGCATCTTCATGGCACAGTTAGCATCACCTAGACCTCAGGTAGTGCTGGGAATTATAGTGATAAAGATAATCATAGTGAAATAACCTTTCTATCAGCTTTATATTGACTATGTCTCATTTCTATTGAGGATCTCCTTTTGACAGAGAGAAGGCCAGTGACAACGAGAACAGCCGAACAATACGAGAACTGAACGAAGAACAGACACATAACAC
>JAMQGT020000739.1:0-14790 GCA_024447675.2 Pterophyllum scalare | reverse complement strand
AATGTAATGTGATTATAGTGTGATTATAGTATTGTGTTACACTCTACACTCCCTAACATAGCAGAATAATAGACAATAATAGGTTTGTCAATAAGACAGTGGTGTATAGCTGAACTTGACATTTAAAAAGATGTGTGGGAGTCACTTTTTCCAAGCCCTTTGTGGATCTTGGGGAACTTTCCCTTTGCGGTTAAAACCAAATAAACAGCAGTTTATCGTATCTGTTTGTGATCATCTGTAGCACTGTGTGGCTGTGGGGGAGAGAGGAAGAGCGCGAGAGGAACCCCAGCCTGACGAAGTGTGACAAAGACGTCACAGATGGGAAGGCTGGGTATTTTGAGCAGCAGTAGCTGCTGTTTAGACAGACATAATAAACCGTGCACTTGAGGAACCTATAAGACAGGAAGTGATGATGGTGTTGGTGGAGGGGGAGGAGGAAGGGGCTGAGTGAGTGAGAGAGAGAGGAGAATTAGCCATGTGATTATTGTGGACTGGCAGGCCAAGCAGTGAAGAAAGGAGGAGGAGGAGGAAGTGGTGGTGGGGGGGGCAGGCAAATGCATATTATGGGATGTCAGATTGGGGGAGGGGGTATTATGGTGTGGCCTAGGCCTGTTTTTGTGAGCAGTGCAATCCCGCCAACCCCTCCAGGCGCATGTCGACATCACAGCCCGACGTGCACAGACTTTTTATGTTTGTTGGGTGGGGGTGGTGGGGGGCATCTATCTTCAGGTGAAGGTAGTGGGACCTGAGAGAGGAGGCAGCACAAAGGCAGCGAGGTGCAGCAGCTGGGAATTCATCAAAAAACTTCACTGGCAAAATATCTGAGCAGCACAATATACGCCCTGTCCCCCATAATGAAAATGACCGAGGCAGCAGCAGAGCAATCACTGTGTTTATGTGCAGCCATTTGCCTTGTTTACTGCCTAAACTCCTGCAGACTTCCACTGTCCTTCTGCTCATGAAATATCTTATTTATATACACAGCAGAAGGCTGTCAAACCAATTAAGTGGGGGGTTTATATGCAACATGATACAGGAGCTGTTGGTCACGTTCTTGGTCAGTATTGATTCAAAACTGCACCAAAAATCATTTGTCACAACTGGATTTTGGCTCTCAGCCCAAATCATTGTTTCCTCCCTCTCCACTGGAACCAGTCCGACTGTGACAAGAAAGGACAAGCGTGAACACAAAATATTACAACAGAGAAATGATTGGAAGATTTCCATCTTTGTGTAATTATGTGACAAATTCCTGAAGATGCAATCTGCATACTTCTTTCAGTTTATAGCTTTATAAATCTGAGGAATGATTTGAGAAGCTGGCATTTCTTAGCTCACTTTACAATGCAGTCTGCCAGTTTGGTAAAGGCTCTCAAGCTCTTTATTAATGTTTGCACAACTATATCTGCTGCATTTCATGCAAAAACAAAAACAAAAGCAAATGAATGACTTCCATGCAGCTGGCATATTACTGTGTCTTGAAGTGTGGCCTTTGAAAACATCTATAAACACGTTTTCCAACATGGTCAGACGAAATGGCATTTGAACCTTCCTTTTTCCTACCACAGCCTGGTCTGCAGCCATGCTGGTAGCGTGGCCATATGAAAGCCAATACGAGCTGGTCAGTCGCCCAGACTGTTCCGACTTGGGTGATCCTCGGGTGTTTTCTCTTACCCCACCAGCAGTTTGACATTTGTGTTTGTAAATGAAATGTCTCAACAACTGATGGATGTACCGCCACATTATTTGGTGCAGGATCTCCTCAGGATGAAATGTAATAATCTTCATCATCACGATAACCTCTGTGTCATGCAAATGATTCACAGTTCAACATAATCCTGTCTTAAGCCAACTTTCCTCTGATTGACTGCCCCTCACAGCCAAAGCTATCTGCTTGATATGACCATATTAGGGATATCCCCCTTCTATGACATCATGCAGAGCCAAGAGTAGAAAAAACTGCCTAAAACAGAGCATTTAGAGCAGTCTGAACCCTGAACCTTTGGCTCTCAGCGATTACTTCTACATATCATACGTAACCAGAATATATGTGAGAAAATATTCAAAAGTCTAAGAGATATAATTTATTAAGATAATTAATAAGTTATCTATTATCAAACTTTTAACAGCACACGAGTGGAAAACGAATGTATCTGAAATATGGCGGGATAAACAGATCTGAACTCCACGCCATCACAGGGACACCCGGACAGCCCCGTCCTACACACTCATCTTCCTTTGTTTCCTGTCAGGGTCGCGGTCGTGTGTGTGTTATCGCATATGGCTGACATGTCGGGGCTGATCAAATCCATTTCCACTTTGTCTTTCTGGTGCTTCAGCTTCAGGGGGGCAGGATAGGTGGAGCAGCAATGGTGTCTAACACAGGGAATGGGGGGGGGAGTTAAGAAGTATTATGGTATGTATTTTGACTTACATGGTAATCTGACCCCGCCTGTTACCCTCCTCCCCTCCACCACCACCACCCATTTTGCTTATCTCCATGGCGACCAGCAGACCAGGCACACTATTATGGTCTGTATCCTCCCTCCCTCCTCCACCTCCTCCTTTTTTTCCCTTTGCCTCAGAAATGATATTATTATCATTATGAGATATGCAATTCTGCCAGTGTGGTGGTGGCGTTAAGGAGTGGGAGGAGCCTCAAGAGCTGTGCACGAGGTTTCTATGACAACTGCCCCCAGGAACCTTCTGATTGGTGATTATGGGATGTCCCCCCCCCCACACACACACACAAAAAAAACCCTCCACCCTCCAAATGCACACATGAACACTGTGTCCACAGTCAAGGAAGGGAGAAGTGTGGGGGAGGGGGAGGGGGAAGATGCAAAGCACGGGGGAGAGAGACAACGAGGCAGAAATGGACAGAAATAAAGTTGCTCTTTGTTTAGGCCAGAGCGCCGGGGACAAAGGAAAGAAAGACAGACAAAATAAAGGTGTGCTGTGTCAGGTACAACTGAAACAGAGCAAAAATACCTGAGGGGAGAGCGAGCCCTCCAGCTCCAGCTAAAGAGAGGGACAGCTTGAAGTGGGTGAAAAGCCAAAGGGTTAGGGCGCTGCAACAACATGCTAACATGAATCCTGTGTAGAGCCATTCATAAATCCTCCATTGATTGAAACTGCCTTATAATGACACCAATTTTCCAATTTCACAGGAAAAATTATACAGTTGGGTTTTTTTTCCATGTCTTGCAATATGAATCCTTCTTTATCCCCACTGCAGCAGTGACCACAGAACAAGAAGTTGTTCCTAACGGGTGAATAATGCACGATCGCCCTTTTAGCAGTTCTGCTCCAAACCAGATTTTCCCTTTTATATTTTAAACCTACTGATCAGAGGTTTGGGGGACTCCCTCAGAGTGAGCCTGCTGTTTAGAACTTGGTCCATCCGTCCATTTTCTTAATGGCTTATCCAGGTCAAGGTGGCAGAAACTTGCTCCTTTTTGGGCATTTTAAAAAACCAGAAAGGCCAGCTTATTATTTAACAGGACCCAAAGCCCGCATTGGGCTGGAACAGCTGTTTTTAAATTCCTCACATATAGTTCAGGTTTAGTACAAACTGTGGCAGCAAGTAGCTAGTTTCTGACGATCAAATGTAGGATTAGGAAGCAAAACATCATGATGTAGTATTTAGGTGCTTTTCCACCTCATCCCACCCTACCTGTACTGAAGCACGGTGCAGCACTATTTCATTTGCAGCCATAGGTGGATGTAGCTATGTGATGTCACCCACTGGATCAGACATTGGCTACTAATTTGTTGATTGCATGAGTAACCAGGAGCATACCTGGATAATCTTCCATTTTGGCACTTGGAACATCCAAATCAAATTTCTTTTCTTTCCTTCCTGGAACCCTACGCTACACCCCTGATGTAGAGCCCACCATGGGACCTGAGTAAGTGGCCGGTCTCATTGCTGGCATTTATGCTTGTGAGTGGTGCATTATGTGTTAATCACTGTGTTGTGGTGTCCCGGTGTTTTATATGTAATGCCGGCCAGTGGAAACAAATAAAATGCTGGGACTTTTTCCCTCCCGGGTCCTCATTCTTTGTTGTGGTCAGCTTTTTTCCACGTCACGTTTTTCCATTTCTTTGTTCATTTTCTCACACCCGCTTTGATAGTTCCAGCAATCTCCTTCTAGGAACTTGCTGACATTTGTGAGTCCTCTCTCTGTTTGTGATTATTTTTCCTTATATTGAGAAGATGATTCTTATTCTCTCACTGATAATTTCAAAAACTGCACTGAAAAATTTGCTGGAAATGCACAGGAGGAACTGAGAGTACTGAACAGGCCAATCACAATCGTTGCTGGCTGCAATGATGTGTAGCTACATTTCTAGGGAGGTGCACGTCAGGTTACAGCATAAGGTTTCAGAGGGGTTTATGACGTAGCTCCGGCGAAGCATAAATCATACCTGTCAAGTCTCTTGTTTTGGCCAGGAAACTACCCCTCTGTCCCGCCGTCCTCATCCATATGAGTATTTTCCCGTAAATTTCCCATATTATAATAATTTTTAAAAAGCATTCCTTGCCTGTCCAAACTGAATTCTGTCACTAGCCTGGAACAACAACTGGACCTCGGTTGGGCTGGTGGGACGGCCTTATTTTTAAATACAAAACTTGACAGGTATGGTATAAATAGATTCTACTGAGATTTAACGCAGAAGCATAAATCACTCAGACGTTCACTGGCGACTGAGTTTGTAACTGACGGTCATCGCTCAAGGTCACGGGGCTTTGGCTGGACAGATACTTCCCACTCCAACTGGTAGTGGGTTAAATCACTCCGCTCAAAGTAAAGTTTAAGTTGAATTTGTCAGTCTCTCTGTCATTCTCTACTCTCTTCCTCTGTGGATGCCCCTTCAGGCAACAACACATCTGGATGAGATTTAGGAACAATCAGGTTTGAGCAAAAACACTTTTAAAAACACTAACTTTGCCTCAGAGAGCCTGTCTGGCAGAAAGCATGAGGGCAAACTACCTGGCTGTATCTCTTGAAACTTGGTAAAGAGACGGAGCATGGACAAAGGAAGAGTCTGTCAGATTTTGGTGAGCATCTGGATAACTTTATTTAAAACTGTATAACAGGCTTTGGCCTTGGCAGAGGACCCACAATGATCATGTAATGAAAATCTAATACAGTTATAGCCCAAGTTCATAGTGACTGGGTCCCATGGCCACAGTACTACGATAAGTAACAGCACACCTCTCATCTTCATGCGTCACAGGAACCCCCCCCCCAAAAAAAAAAACAAACAAAATAACACAACTCCTCATTAGCCCACATGTGCACATTTAATTTCCCCTGTGGAAAAACATCATGTAGAAGCTCCTGAGGATGCACAAATGTTTCTTCGTGAAAAAGAGGCAGTCAATGGTGGGAAAAGTCTGTCTAGGATCCAGACATTTTTCCCACCATTGACTGCAGTGCATTCCCTGCAGCCTGTGAGTGTGCAAGCAGCTGCCGACTTTGCCGCTGCACTCCTGAGCGCCTTCTTCTCAGTTTGAGGCTGCAAACTTGAAGGTTTTGACTACAGTTTGACCCCTGTGACCTCCTTCTGATGGTTGACTTTTTCACCCCACACTGACCTGCTCACAAGTTTGTTTTGTTTTCATTCCTTGCTCCGGTGTGTGTTTATGTGGCCTTGAGCTGAGGTGTGTATCCAGAGGTGTTGTATTTCAGCTCTTATGAGGGGTAACACCTGGGCTTACCTGGAGTCACCCCAACTTTTTTCTTTTTTTTTTTTTGCAGCTTATACCAGCCTCCCCCCCATTGCACCCTCCAACCTGTGCACTGGCTTATATACAGTACAGCGCGTGCGCATACATGCAGACGTGCACGCTGAAGTTAAGCAGCAGTCATGTGGCACACACAGTTGCCATGTGACGCCTTTTCCTTTTTTTCTCTTTTTTGGAGTTATGCTTATTGTGGGATGTCAGTGACTGTGCTCATTACTATTATGGGATGCCACACAGAGTGGGAGGGGGACGTCTCCATGGTAACCCCGGTTGCTAAGGGAGGGGTGTAGGTGTGTGTGGAAGTGGGGGGGTGCATGCACAGAGGAATGGGGAAGAGACTGGGGGGGGGTTGACTATTATGGTCTGTACGTTGCAAGGTAACTATGCAGAATGGGGGAGGGGTCAGTGAAGTGTGTGTATGTGTGGTAGTGGTGGTGGAGGGGGGGCATATTATGGGATGCCTGCCCCCTGATCTCTTTGTGTATGTGTGCGCGCGCGCGCGAGCGGGGTGTGTGTAGTGTGCAAGGAAGAGAAAGAGAAGACGGCGTCGTGCGCACACGCTGCTGCCACACAAAAAACACGGAAATATATTTAAATTGTTCAGGTAACGGTGTACATAGAAGAAATACGCGCCCGTGAGTACTGCCCGGCGGATAAACTGAGCCCGGAGTCACTGTTTTTGGAGCCGGTGCGGGAACCAAGTTGTGAGTCTCAGTTTTTATTGTTTGTAGGTTTTACTTGAGTCAGGCTGGTTGGGATGCCGGGTGGTTAAAAAGAGAAAAAAACAAAAACACACTCTGGGGTATTTTATCGGGTAGATATGAGCATGTGAGGGGCTCCTGGGTTTAATCTCAACCTGGCCGCCGGTCAAGCTCCGCTAGCACGCATGCTAATGAGACGGAAACTAACGATTGTGGCGAGCTGGCTTGTCAGCGGAGCCGGAGTGCGGGCTAACCTCTGCGAGCTGCCCGGAGTTAGAGTTACTGCCCGAAAAGAAGCCCATGTGGGGACTGTTTATCGTCCCGGTTGATGTCTCATGTATATTCACTTTTTCCTCTCTCTTTTTTTGTTCTTATTCCTTTCTGGTTCCCCCCTACCCTACACTCACCTCGATTTGGACGGACTCAAGCCTGGGTCAGAACTCTGGATTACCCCACAAACTTTATTTAGTTAGCTAAACTGCTAGCTAACTAAAGGGAGAAAGTTTCCTGCTGTCCGCTATGTCTGGAAGCGACGATGACAGGGACGATTACGGAGCCCCCGGGGACCGGTTAATGCACGGTAAGGCGAGGCTCATTTGTTAGCCGAGAATGCTAATGTTCACGCTGGGTTGTGCGCTAGCATGAGCAGATGTTTTTGACATTCACATCAATCATGTTTGTTAGCATAATGCTAGTTGCTCGATGCGGCTAACTACCGGGTAGCTAACAGTAGCAAAGCGGCTCTTTTCGTGGCTAACCATCGTTTAAAATAAACAAACAAACCGTTTTTACCACAACCAGAGGCGGCATGGCTGATACTTGCACTGGAGTAAAGTCACGCCGACACACCGGTATGTTCCCGGGGCCTAGCGTTAGCAGCTACCGGTATTTTTACGTGTCGATGACAAGATGGAGGCAGCCAGTTAGCTTGAAAGCTGGGGGATGACGTTCAGCAGCGTCCCCCTCCGCATGGCCGGCGCCTCCGGTTTGAGTGTGCAGGGGGGAAAGTAACAATAATAACACGGCAAAGAAAAACGTATCCATCTCCACAACTAAGCTTTCTGCGTCGCCGAGCACCTTGGTGGTTTTCAAGCGCAGGTGTGGCCATGTTTATGGTGAGCCTGGCTCCGGCGAGCACGCGCGCCGTGCACGGTGCAGCCGTTCAGAGCAAAGTTGGCTTCAGGTGCGCCAAAAATCATCTCAAAACGGCTCTTTATTCACCAAACACACACGAGCTGTTATTTTAGGGTTTTAAAAACCTTCATACCTGCAACGAAACAGACACACAAAGATAACACCTAGGGAAAGGCTGCTCCGTGTGATAAGTATCCATTCAGAAATACAAACAGCCTGACTTTGTTCCAGTCAGATGTCTTACGAAGTTGAGTTTTTCAGATATATATTTTTTACATCTGTATTTTATTGTTTCTTGTGTGGGAACCTGCCTGGCTCAGAAATAAAGGAGCAGCTTAAAGTGCGTTCCTCTACATTTGCGCAGCTGCTTTAGTGCTGTGAAAAAATAGTTTATATTATTAAGATGAAATGGTTGTTTGCCTTCATCTTTTAATGTTAGATACTGCAAAGGCAGTTAATAATCATGCAGTTTATAAGACGCAGAGCTGCTAGATAACTAAATGACAAGTAAAAGAAATCACCTGTTCAGCTTATAAAAAAATTACCATCAGTTATGATTTCAAAAATCATTTTGGTGACAGACACTTTGATTAATGAGGAAAGTAAAATTTGTCTTCACAGCGAAGCCACAAAGATCTGCACATTATAATAAAATAACTGGTGATTCATTTTCTGTTGATGTAAATAGTTTGACAGCTTGAATTTCAGGTTTTATCCATAAATCGCACCAAAGTTAACAAAAGTTGGCCAATGAGTTGACCTTGTTCCTCTTGTCTCTGATTACTGTGCTTTCTTGCACAGTTCAGACTGAATGCCAATCTGTGTTCTTTAGTTTTTATTGTTCTGCATCTCCATCAGGTGAAAATTTCATGACTGAACCTCGTTTACCATCAAGCGTCATGTTAAGTGTTTAGAAGCTCAGCTCTCAAGTGTCTCAGATCCCAGAGCACACAGGCTTGAGTAAGTTATCTGAAATGTACACCTCCGGGGACTACGATCACCTGTGACTCGCAGTGCTTTTGGAAAACTGGCTCTGGTTTTTGTCCATAAAACGCTCTTTTCTCCTGCTTTGCCTCAAATAGAACATTCTGCTTACAAGCAGCACTTAAATCTGATGAAAATAACTTTTCCCATCAGTTAGAGCTGTGTGTCTGCCTACCTACTCAAAGCTCAGCCGCCTCTATATGACCCAGAAAGTCCTGTCTCATTAAATCCCCTTCCTTTCCAGGTGCATCTTTGATGGCAGCTTGCCATTTGCTTCTTACCGTAGTCCATTACATGAATAAGCTCTGAATGCCAGATACTGGATCCTTGCTGTCTTGATGCCGGCAGGGGTGGGGTTAAATCATCACAATGAATCAGTCAAAAATGACAGTTTCAACCACTAGAGCCAAACTGATCCGAGTCAGTCCCTCCCAAAGAAACTCAGACCACTAGTTTAACTGCTGACGTCTCAGCTCTTTATTCCAGTCATCACCGTGAATAACTTTAATGCTTTTTGACACAGAGTGAGATTCTGATGAAAACCAAAAAGGTTTGTTGTTCGCTGCAAAACGGGCACCGTTGGTCATGTCGTAGTTCATGTTCAAGTACAAATAATCATGTCTTCTTTTAATTGTTGGCACTTAGAAACGGGGGTCTTAAACCTCTGACTGTTCAGTGTACAGAGTGATAGCTCTATGGTCTTTTCACCCGCATCCTTTGTTTTTGTGGTGTTAAACAAAGATGAAAATAATCTTGAGTGTGAGCAGAGAAAGCTGGTTTGCACCCCAGAAATAAATTGAACTGTCACAACAGCTTGCAGGTTACTAGCTGACTACTCAAACCTCAGATCCAAACTGCCCACCTGTTATTTCCAACTGCCCACCCTAAAGCTCGGTGACATTGCCTCAACGAGCTGGTCCACAGGACTGCCTGTGAGCGACACGTGCTGCTTCTGAGAGGACGTGACTCGATCAGTGTTGGTGCTGGAATAGAAGTCGAAACAGAGTCATCGTGGAGGTTTTTTCAAAGTCCTTTCCAGTGTTAAAAATCTCTTCTGTATTGATCGATGATCAGCATTTACCCCCTTCCCCCGCTTAGTTGTAAAAATTGAGAGCTGCACAGAACACCAAAGCAGCACCAATGTGGGCCCGTGCCAGTGCGAGGATGACCTCTGCGAGCATAAACTAAGTGTAGCATAGCGCCCTCAAACCTGTTCCCGTAGAGCGTATAAATCTGCCCCGTTGGAATAATTTAAAGGGGGAAATCCCTCCAGTTATGAACAGTATGATTTTCAGGTCCTGGGATCATAAAACTTGGCATCCAGAAATGCAGCATCCTGACAAACTCTGTGCTTTCGCAGTTCCACTGTGATCTTTAACACCTGTCGTTTACCTGCAAAGTTGGCTGAATTGAGGCTCAAACTGAGTCACGGCCAGTGTTTAGCAGCCTGCAGCTGGTGTTTCATTTGCAGCAGCATATGCAAGCGTCCTATGATACGCATGCTATCTTGACAGCCAGCTGTTCATTATTGTCTTGCAGCCCAAACACAATGACACACAGTTGCTCCTTTGTGCACCTTAACCATGAAATTGCTCCACTGGCCTGATTTGCAGATGATGAGGAAGAGGAGATCTCTGAGAATGAGGCTCCAAAAGTGAGGAAGAAGAAGAAGGCAAAGAAGAGCAGAGAGAGCAAGGGCAGCAAGCGACGGTCGCGCAGAGAGGTGAGAGGTTTAATCCCAGGAATCCGGGGAAGCTGTCTCCGGAGACCTGTTTCACTTTCTCAAACAAATGCCTCCTAAAAGTTGACAGTTTGTTTCCTGAACATTTTGGTCTCCATTAGCTGACCGCCTCTCTCCTTGTTTCAGGAGCTGCCCATCAGCTCCCCAGAGCCCATGGACTTGGGCGGTGTGGATGATGGTGAAGATGGCGGCCCTGGCCAGCGCTCAGAGAGCGAGGGCAGTGACTACACTCCAGGCCGGAAGAAGAAGAAGAGAGCCAGCAGTGGCAAGGACAAGAAAAGGAGCAGCGCTGCAGCCGAGAGGAGCTCCTCCAAGAAGAAAGAACCAGAACCGGAGGAAGATGAGGACGACGACGACGACGATGGCATGGTAAGGAAGATGGGGAAAGGAGGTACATACACTTAATTATGAAATATTAAGTGCTCCTCAAGATCTTTTTTATACTTCAAAATGCTTTGAGTAAAAAAAAAAAAATCACCTGCAGGTGAACTGCATCACAGCTGCTATTGTTGTGTTCCCAGTTAAAGACCCTTTGTTGTTTTAAAGCACATTTCTCTGTGTTGAGCACCTATGTATAGTTGCACCTGTAATGAAGTCAGCAGCAGTTTGACAAACTGATCTGATGTGAGAGGTGCTCAGACAAAGAGCTGTGTCAGTCCACTTGGAGCCTGCCGGCCAATCGGGGACCTTGTAGTTAATGACACTCGGTGCACATAAGGGAGGGTGGATTGGGGTGTGTAAAGACATATGCTGCTGCTATGGCAACACCACATCACGCTGCACTACGCTCTTGACCGTGCCGCTTTGTGGTTAGATAAACACAATTTGATTCATTGGCAGAGCCGCCCTCCGTCGAGTTCGCAGCCCGGTCTGGAAGACGACAAGATGGGAAGAGGATGCGGCAGGAAACCAGGTGTTTTAGCTAACGGTTCACCTTTTAATGGCCTTTGAACTTTAAAGGAAACTAGTTTTAGAAAACAACTTCAGGCCAGGGCTGTCTGAATTTCAAGAGAAGGTCTTTAAACAACATAAGAAAAAGCTGCGATAATCCTTTAATAGGTGAACTTTTGGAAGGATCATGAGCGGCTGCTTTCACATTCACTAGTTTTAATGTTTTGCACATTGCAGCAATCATAGGGCACAGCTCAGGACCTCTTGTGAACATCTCGTTCAAAGTTCAGCCGATCTAAACTTCGACCTCTGCTGTGATGTCTTCCTCTGTGGCTGATGGAACGAAGGGATCCAGCAGGCAGGGAACACAAAGTGGAGGGAAAGTTTGATCAGTTGTCTGAATTAACTGAATTTCTGTCGGCCACGAGAGGAAAAATCGTCCCGTAGCTCGTCACAGTGCGCAAACGCGTCTTAGACTAAATGCATGTTCCTCCCGGTAGCGCTGCTGCTGTGTGCTCCCCGTGATACTGCCCCGTGTCGCCTGCCGCCTCCTCGATAACTGACAAGTCACCGAAGTCTTTTTTGGTCCTTAAACCTGGTGTTTTGGCATTCAAATACCAATGAAAGTTTCATCAAACCAGCTGTGAGCAAAGCGATATTTTTAATTGCTCCCATCAATGTGGTTAACTTTCATCCCGCATGAACGTTGTCTGAATGTTCGAGGTCTTTAAATTTCTTATAAAATGCAGTACGTGCAGCATACAGGGGGCAGTCTAAAGAGGGGTGCGACATTTCCTGAGTATACAAATTTATTAAAATGGCCTTTTTTTTCCTTTACGGGCAAGTAAAAGTCTGATCTGCTTGTTGTTGAGTTGGATACTGAATTAGGTAAATTATTTTATCACAATCAGAGCTAGTCTGAAAGTAATAGTTTGAGTCTGCTTTGATTAAAATAGGCTCTTGGTAAGGTCAGAGTTGGATATCAGGAGACGCTGTTTGCCGTTGTCTTTGCGAACAGAGGTGTGGCCAAAAGTGACCTACGACCTGTGTGTGGTTCGCTTGTTTTGGTCTTTGCAGGAAATGAAAAAAAACTTTAGAGAAACTCCTGCAGTCTGTTTGATTTCTTTGATTCGTATTTCTGCAGTGAAGTGATTTATTTATTTTGAGTACAGTTTAGACATCGTTTAGAAGAAACAGCCGTGAGTCAGGAGGGTGTAAAGGGTTTAACAGGGCTGTGGTGATGTGGAGTGACCACTGAGTCAGCCATAACCACAGCACTGGGGAACAGCATCAGACTGGTTATTGGTTATCATTTATTCAGCAGAGAATCAAAGATGAGCCTGCAGTCATTTTCACGTTATGATTGGGTTTCAGTTACAAAGCACAGGAAAGTGAGGAACAACCAGGAAACGTTCACCTTGAAAAGGCTGGAACCAACTGATGAATGACTAATGATTCAGAAATGATCTAACAGATCAGCTGTGCTCACACTGAATTAGCAGCCTCATCACAGACAGTCTGATGTAATTATCTCCAAACACAGAGCGGTCAGTGGCACTTGTTTCAGCATTTGTCCTGCTCGCTTCTTCACGGGCCACTCGAACCTCTTGGCGTGCAGATGTGGTTCGGTGAAGTAGTTGTTTCAGTTGGTGTGGAAAGGATGTTATTCCACGGATAATGTCAAAGTCTGTGGAATAATAATTGTGAGGTAAAATAAAGCCACAAACCACCTACCATGCTCTTTCTGATGTGCAGAAAGGGAACAAAAGTGCTTTTTTTTGTAGGAGATGGCTTTTTGTGATGTGTAAGGACAAAGCAGCACCTTTTTAAAAAAACCCAATTGTAACCCTGCTGCTTGTTTTCGTGCGTCAAATTCACGAGTCACAGCTGGTCACACATGTTGGTCACTCAGCCTGTGTGTGATGGGTCGATGCCATCCTCGTTCAGCAGGAGTTTATTGCGTAAAGCAGCTTCTTTATGGATAATGATGTTCAGAAATAAACGCGCCACCCATCGCGTTGTGTCTGTGGCACATACTGGATCCTGGTTGGTGTATTCAGCTGGGTGCTCTGCTATCTGATCAGATTAAGGCTGATAACACTTTAGAGCGCTAAAGTGGTTTTGAGAGAAGAGGAAGTTCTGATCTTTGCATTAATGTCAGGTTTTTGGCACTGTAGGCTCATTTATTGTCTTGTCAGCAATAATGAGGCAGGAAGTTCACCTGACTTATTGTTGTATACCAAAATTCTCAAGATTTCACTGTTTTACCTGCCGGAGTAACGACCTGTTCCCATGAAGGCAATTGTCATGTGAAATATAAACTGCCGCAGCATGGTCCTCTTTGGTGAGGCGTTCTTGGGCACATCCAAGTGGGAGCAGATTCCAGGGCAGATCCAGTATGTCTCTGCCGGTCTCTGCTGGTTTGGGAATGCCGCGGTCCCCCCGTGAAGCAGTTGGAGGTCTGGGCAGCTTTGCATAGACTGCTGCGCCCCATGACCCGGAGCAGAATGGTGGATGGATATAATTTTGCCTAGTTTTTATTTAGCACCACTAACTGTGAACCCTTTTGGAATGTTATGCTTCCTTGTGTTTGAGCCACTAACTGTGAGCAGGCCTCGAGTGTGTGGAGAGAACTTGTCTCTTTAATGAGCTTCAGTGTTTCCCACAGTTGGATCTGGTTTGTGGTGAGGCAGGAACATAAAAAACACGTGGGTGACATTAAAACAGCGCCCTGTGTTTTCATTTGTCTCTTTTTAAAAAAATTTTTGAATTCTATTAATAACTGTTGTTTTTGTTCATGCAGGAGCCAAAGTCATCATCTCAGCTGTTGGACGACTGGGGCATGGAGGACATCGACCACATCTTCACTGAGGAAGACTACCGCTCGCTGACCAACTACAAGGCTTTCAGCCAGTTCGTCAGGTAGATGCATGGATTGGCTCTAAAATACCAAAGAGCTACAGATTTATCTTTGTGGTGCAGAGAGTCCATACACAGGGCAGAGGCTGGAGAAGAAGAGTGTCAACAACTGCAGCTTTTATAATAACAATCTTAATGAACAGAAGAAAACACTGCGAGAAATGGAAACTAAAGTTTAACACCTCACAGCAAGCTGCCGCCTGTTATTCAGTCCCTCTACTGCCTTCCTAGCCTCACCTGCATAAACCCTACCACTTACAGGGAAGGAAGGAGCAACAAAAAAGGCTGATATTCCAGGTTCCTGCTGACGTACACCTAAATAAGGACACCAGTAATATATATAATGTGCATACTTTCAGAAAGTGTCAGTGACAACAGAAACCCACTCGAATTTCCAGCACTGTTTCTGTGCCCCAGTTACTCACTGCACAGGACCTAATCCTGCAAACCTGTCAGCTGATACCCTGTAATCAGCTGTTCTGTGGGTGACCCACAGAAGCTAAACAGAAAAACATTAAAACGATGAACTCTGACTACAATAAACAACAGGAAGTCACCGTGATCAGTAATCAGTCCGCTCATACTGGAACTAGTCCCAGTCTCATAATGTGAGAGGTGCCTTTTTCCCAGTTTTCCTCAGATACAGTTTATCCCAAAAGTGAGTC
>JAMQGT020000738.1:0-15694 GCA_024447675.2 Pterophyllum scalare | reverse complement strand
TGTGTTAACTTACTTCGTTCAGTTACGTATTGCTCAGGGTAATTTTGATCTGCGAGTCATGAACAGCACCACTAGAATAAGAAGGGTTAGGGTTAGAATGGGTCCACTTCAAACTAAAGGTGTATTACACCCATTTTTGCCAGGTAGAAGCTGTTAAATATCGAGGAATGAGGTCTCGAACAATCTGTGTTCATCACATCAGACGCATCATGAGGGACAAAAACAAAAAACTAACCAAATCATAAACAGGAAGAAATCTGAGTGACTAGTTTTACCTTTGACCTCTGAGTCTTCAGGTCTGACTTCTGACCCCTCCGTCTTTGCCTCAGAGGGCACTTTCGTTTCCTCCCCTCCCCCTGGACTCTTCTTCTCACCCTCTCCTTCCTCCATCTTCTCTCCTTTCTCTTTCACGCCCTCCGTTTCGCCGTTGCTCGGTTTCTCCGTCTCCATCGGCTCCTCCCCGTTCTTCTTCTTCTCTTGCTCGGCTGACGGACTCTTCTCGTCATCATCTGGGATGGCGATCACCTGCCGGACACGCGGAACAATAAAAATCTTCCTTTCAACTCCAAAGACCCTGATTTCATTCACGGCACCCCGTCTTTACCTCGCTGCCAGATTTCCCGGACTCTTTGCCGTTCTTTTCTGCCTCTGCTTCCTTTTTCACGTCCTTCTCACAGTCCTTCGAGGCCTCGTCCACTACAAACACAAACTCACTCATGACATTGTTTTTTAAATTCATTTTTCACCACAAAGACATGAAACAACCTGCATCAAGTGTGTTTGCTGGTTTAGGCGTGTGAGCGTTACCTGGCACAGGTGTGTTGGGTTGCGTGTCAGCGGGTGTGCCGGTGGACGGCGTCTTCCCCGGAGAATCGGGCTGAGCTGCGGCTCTCTTGTTCTCCTCCAGCTCGGCCATCCAGGGCATCGACCACTGACCGTTGACGTGCTCGAACTCCTGAACCTGGAAAACACAGCGAGCGCAGCGAGTCAGTGAGAAGCCTTCACTGCTAATAAACAATAAAATTAAATTTAAAAAATCCTAAAAAACTTTTCCCTGGACTCCACGGTGGCAGCACCAAGCATATTTTCATCCTTCTGTAAACGTGATCTGAAGCTTTCACCACCAGGGGGCAGCATATTGACCAGTGGGTGTGAGGAGATCTTTCCTTTGTGACCTGCTGGAGCGCCGGCACTCCAACTGCTAACTGCTTTTAAATGCGGGTAGAACTGCACCACATACGATGTAGCAATAATTCTTTTTGCATACAAAACCATGAAAACTCATCAAAATAAGCCTTTGAACTAAGGCCACCTACAGCTATTGACTTCTTAACAGGACACAATGAAAGAAAAACGGCATTCATCACCTTTTTGCGAATAAGTGACATGACACCGATGCGGGTGAGGACATGCTGTCGAGACAGCCCTTCTCTGGGGACGCCATCGGCGAAGGTCTCGGCACCGTCGGCTCCGGGCTCACAGAGGTGCCGCATAAACAGAGAGACATACGCCCTTAAAAAGACAAGGAAATGTGACAGCAGTTAGAAATGCGATAGAAATCCACCATGATCGGCACGCCGTCGTGCCAAAATCAGCTGATATTCATATCGCAGCTGCGATTCTCACTTGAATTCTTTCTCAGATTTCCCTCGCAGGTCTCGAACCAGCCACTGGGTGGTAAAGGCGTCTTGTGGGGGCATCCCATAACGCATCACTGCGTTCAGGAAGGCCTTCCTCTGCCGAGAGTTGAAGCCCAACACCTGGGAAACATCAGAGGAGCAAACATTAGGGTTGACATACAGAGAAGCTGCAGATTTCATGGCCACAGTTTACCTAGAAGCACCTCTATCAGTATTTTTGACAAACTGACTGCTGTGATCACAGCATGATGTTACGGTGAAAAGCGTCACAAAATGCCAAACCAAAAAGAACCAAAACTGCAACAAAGGGTAAGAGATACAGACTGTGCTATTTGATCACTAATTAATTCAACATTCACTATGAGCCATTACAACTGAAAGGCTATTCAAAGAACAAATATATAATCTGTGAGCTTTGAGGCTTAAAGCTTTATGAAAGAATGAACCCAAATAAGTGCAGATTGTTTCAGAAAATAAGGCAAAAGCTGCCGACTGAGCCGCTCACCTCGATGTTGCCTCCCACCCTGGCCAGCAGGGGAGGCAGCGGTTTGTCTTTGTCGTTCCTCAGACCCTTCCTGCTCGGCCTGCGAGGAGTTGGCTGCAGAAAGGAAACAGCACCGGTCATTATAAAGACAATCAGAGCGGTTCTGTGGGGAGCAGACCGTGCTAACATTCCCTTTTTGGTCTGCAGAACAACATTCAGAGCTTATGGAGTGCTTGTAATGTATTTAAGAGCATCAACACAGTTCAGTCATATAAACAAAATTGAATTGAACTGAATTCTGTACTGCAGGTCTAACATGAGTCTCTTTTACAAAAACTAATTAATCTGTGAGTAAACAAGGCTGGAGCTGCAGGAGGCCAAGCATGTTTTATAAATTAACCAGTGCTAATCAGGCTGCCTTAAATGTAACAGCAAGTAAATGGTAAATGGACTAGTTCTTATATAGTGCTTTTTTACTCTGAGCACTCAAAGCGCTTATACAACACGTTTGGCATTTACCCATTCATACAAGCACTTCCATGTGTAACTAAGCTAAGTGCTTTTATTGTCTAACACTCAATTCAATTCAATTTTATTTATATAGCGCCAAATCACAACAGTCGCCTCAAGGCGCTTTGTATTGTGGGTAAAGACCCTACAATAACAGAGAAAACCCAACAGTCAAAACGACCCCCTATGAGCAAGCACTTGGCGACAGTGGGAAGGACAAACTCCCTTTTAACAGGAAGAAACCTCCAGCAGAACCAGGCTCAGGGAGGGGCAGTCATCTGCTGCGACCGGTTGGGGCTGAGTGGAGAGAGACAGGACAAAAGACATGCTGTGGAAGAGAGCCAGAGATTAATAATAATGATTAAATACAGAGTGAAGTATAAACAAGTAAATAAAGGTGAATGAGAAGAAACAGTGCATTATGGGACCCCCCTCAGCAGCCTAGGCCTATAGCAGCATAACTAAGGGGTGGTTCAGGGTCACCTGATCCACCCCTAACTATAAGCTTGATCATAAAGGAAAGTTTTAAGCCTAAGGACATATCCTGGTCAAAAATGACTCCAAGATTTCTCACAGTGTTACTGGAGGCCAAAGTAATGCCATCCAGAGTAAGTATCTGGTTTGACACCATGTTTCTAAGATTTGTGGGGCCGAGTACAAGAACTTCAGTTTGATCTGAATTTAGAAGCAGGAAATTAGAGGTCATCCAGGCCTTTATGTCTTTAAGACATTCCTGCAGTTTAACTAACTGACGTGTGTCATCTGGCATTCACACACATTCATACTCCAACGCTTGTGTCGGAGAGCAATTTGGGGTTCAGCATCTTGTCCATGGATACTTTGGCATGCAGCCCAGAACAGCCAGGAATTGCGCCGCCAACCTTCCGATTAGTGGGTGACCTGCTCTACCTCCTGAGCTACAGCCACCCCAAACCAGGCATTAACCAGGCCTCACTGAACATCAGACAAATTAATGCTTGTTACCTTCTGATCTCTCATCAAAGTCCTCATCGCCCTCCTCAGATGCCACAGAGTAGTCTGATTGGCCGTCCGACTGGTCATCCTGCCAATCAGCTTTGACACAAAAACAAAAAAGATTTTAATTTCGTCAGCAGGTTGAAACATTTTACGATCTACATGCAAACACACACACACACACACACACAGCTTTTTAATGTGACCTTTTTTCTTATGTAACAGTCTGCAATTATGGCACTTTTCTGCTGTGTATTACGGGTAATGTAATTTCATGATATGTGAGGCAACATCCACCTGAGTTTAAAATAAACTAGACTTCGAAACCTTCATATCATAGCTGCAGATCAGCGTGAATAAAGGATTTTGAATGAGCAGGTTTGATTTTATTGTATGGCATTATGAGTCTAACTTGCCTCCTCCGACCGTTTTCTTTCAGACAAAGAGGTTTCTTTGGTTTCTCTAAAAAGGCATCCAAAGAAATATCTGCACAGTTTAAAGAGTGCCGAGAAAGTGAAATCTTCCCACCTCTGTCTTCTTGAGAGCCGTCGTTGTAGTTGACCTGTTTGCGGATACGTTTGCCTTTGCCTAGGTTTCGAGCTAAATCCTCCTGCTGCTGCTCGTAATGGTGACGCAGCAGCTTCTCCCAGTAGTCTGGATCCACGCTCTCCTCCTGTTTGATGATCTCTCGCTGCACCTCCTCCTCCTGAGCAAGAAGAAGGAAGAAGATGGTTAAGAGGAACAAAAAAGGGGTGGGGGGCTGGACAAATGAAAAGGACTCCAGTCGGTCTCTGGCGCTCACCTCCTCCTCCTCATCTTTCACCACATACTGAGCCACTTTGAAGGAGCTCAGGTACTCGTTCATGCTCTGCAGCTCCGTGTCATCGGTGGCGTCCTGGTTCCTGTCCAGCAGTCGCTCTATGGCTTTGTCATCGTAGTGAATGATGCTGCTGTCCTCCTCTTTGTTCTCACCTGCAGACACACACACACACACACACACACACACAGTTCATAGAACGTTTTTCCTTCCTCTTTTTCTTGTCTTCTGTCCAAGCTTCACTCCGTCCTCACCTTCTCCCTCATCCTTGAAGAGCTCTTCTGTTCCAAATTTGAGGATGTCATCCAGCTCCTGCTTCGACATGGAGCCCGTCTTGGATCCGAGACCAGGTCGGACCACCAGGTGAGTCAGCATCATCTTCTTCTTGGCAACCTGGAAAGAGAGGAGCAGGTAAGGAGAGGCAAAATTTTATAAAAACAACCAGCCAGGACTCAGCTTCTATTTACCTGAGTAATCCTCTCCTCCACCGAGGCCTTGGTGACGAATCGGTAGATCATCACCTTTTTGTTTTGACCGATACGATGAGCTCTGCTGAAGGCCTGAGCGCAGAAGAAAAGGAAACCCGTGTGAACAAGCCGTTTATGTGAACATGAAAGCCACAAGTAACAGCCGCCCTACCGTACCTGGATGTCATTGTGCGGATTCCAGTCCGAGTCGTAGATGATGACTGTGTCGGCAGTGGCCAGATTGATTCCCAAACCTCCGGCCCTTGTCGACAGCAGGAAGGCAAACTGCTGAGCACCAGGAGCTGAGGGATGGAGGTGGAAACCAAGTGAAGTTTTAAGTAAGATTTAGTTGATTCGATGAAACACTCCTAAAACCAGAGACGTTTAAAATCAGCCCAATCAGACCCCCTGGATGGTAATTAGTTAGCAGGTTTTTTTCCCGATGTGATGAAACCAGCATTGGTACACAGCAGTGGGAAAGGTGTGAAAAGGGAAGAAAGAGAAGACAGAAGGTGAGATAAGGATTAACTCACCGTTGAATCGATCAATGGCCTCCTGTCTCATCCCTCCTGTGATTCCTCCGTCAATCCTCTCGTACTTGTAGCCCTCGTGCTCCAGGAAGTCTTCCAGCAGGTCCAACATTTTTGTCATCTATAGCGAATTTTTTCCAAAGGAGTCGGTTAGTTTAATAATAAAGCCGATTTAGCTTTAGCATCAGAGTGTTTGAGACGCCTGAAGTCCTACCTGAGAAAAAACGAGCACTCTGTGTCCTCCCTCCTTCAGCTTCCTCATCATCTTCTGCAGTAATATTAGTTTCCCAGAAGCCTTGATGAGAGCACTCCCATCATACATCCCATTTGGCATCTTTGGAGCTTCCTGTTGGGACCAATCAAACATTAAAGTCTTGTAAACTCTGAAACAACTGCAGAAAAGGGTTGTCCAAAGGTAGAATGTTAGGAGGAGTCCTTCACTGAAAGTGCCAATCTGCTCTTGTGATATCATAAAACATCCATTTTCCTAACTCATGCGCTCCTTCCTAAATAAATATGGTCTCTCCCTGGTGTGTGGGTCGTACCATAGCAGCCCCAGGGAAGAGGTAGGGGTGGTTGCAGCATTTCTTGAGGTCCATGACAACGTTGAGCAGTGAAACCTGGTTTCCTCCTCCTTTGGTGTTCAAGGCCTCAAAGTTTTTTGTCAGGATGAATTTGTAATATTTCCTGAAAACAGAAAACACCAACATTGAGCCTCGTGCCCACCGCCTCCTCTCCAGCCACCGCCGTAACCCTCCCCCCACTCACTTCTGCAGCTGGCTGAGCTCCACTCTGACAATGAGCTCAGTCTTGGAGGGCATGTGCTTGAAGACGTCGGCCTTCAGCCTCCTGAGCATGTGCGGACCCAGCATGTCGTGCAGCTTCTTGATCTGGTCCTCCTTGGCAATGTCAGCAAACTCCTCCAGGAAGATCTCCAGGTTGCTGCAGAAAAAAGGAAACAAAACAGTTAAAAGTGAGGTATTTATTCCCTCATCTGATAGAAAACCCATCTGTCTGAGCTTTACAGCAGAGCTCAGACTCACCTGAACCGCTCAGGTGTGAGGAAGTTGAGCAGGTGGAAAAGCTCCTCAAGGTTATTCTGCAGAGGAGTTCCAGTCAGCAGCAGTTTGTGCTGCAGAGAGTAGTTGTTCAACACCCGGAAAAACTACAGCGGGGAGACAAAGGTTCACAGCAGGTTCAGGCTGAGATTGTACAGGCTTTGATCTTTACAACAGATTTATTACGGTTACTTCAAGTAACCATGCACAAAGCAAACTGATGATTCAAACTTCTGATTCGCACATTTTAATGCAGTTTATATAGCTTTAATAGTCAGGTATTTTTATGGCCTGTGTTCTTGTGCTAAAGCTCCCACCCTTCCTGCGTACCTTTGATTGGTTGTTTTTTAGCCTGTGGGCCTCGTCCACCACCAGACAGGCCCAATCTATGGAGCCCAGGACGGCCATGTCAATGGTAATCAACTCATAGGAGGTCAGCAGAACGTGGAACTTAATGGATACATCTTTCTGTGGGAGGAAATCACCAAAGATCTTAAACTCAAGCTTGAACACACATTTTTCTGAGGCTTCTTTTTGCCTTTTGCTTTAAGGACTCACACCACCATCTCCTCACCTTCAGCCTGGAGGCCTTCTTGCCTCCCCGAATGGCGTTGTCATCGAAGGAGAACTCGTTCTCCCGGATGACGGCTCTGCTGTCCTTCGTCTCCGACGTACGTCACCACGTACATGTCGGGCGCCCACATCTCAAACTCTCTCTCCCAGTTGATGATGGTGGAGAGCGGTGCGCTGACCAGGAACGGACCTTTGGAGTGACCCTGGAGGAGACGGGAAGTCAGCGTAAAACATCGTACCAGTCAGCACTGTTTCACTCAGTGATAACTGTCGATTATAAATCAAAGCTTTCTTTACCGCAGCACATTTTTGCTCCTCTTTAAAAAGCTTAACCTCACCTGCAGTTTAGTTCAGCTCGAGCAAAGACTAAGGTTAAGGTCCTCGGTTAAAAGGATCTGTCTACAAGCAGTAAAAATCACAACGTTCCTGTAGGTGAACCTGTGGAAAGATTACTGTCGTTTGAAGCTGCCTTTGTCTCTGGATCACTCAGGATTTCACTGCTTTCACTTTCAGCAGGACATGACAGTTTGGGCTTTCAGTCCACGGCCACCTGGGACTCTTACTGCCACTCTCTGCACCCACCAGGTGCCCAAGCAAAACAGGCATAGGGTCAAAAACACCCACTAGCTCAGACCCAAAACGCTGTGTGCATTTCTATCAACTGTTATAACTAAAGTTGAACAAAATCCTGTGTAAAAATGCACATTTCAGTTCAGGAACTGCATGATGTTTGATAATTCTAAGTGATTATGATTGTTGCTACACTCGAGCAGCTTCAAATAAAACACGCCAAACCAGTTTGCACATATTTCTCCAGTAAGACGCTTGGGTGCTGAACTGGTCTGCATCCAAACAGGTCACCCATTTAAAACTTTTAGTGTTTTCCTTGGAAATGGCCTTGTACTACAAAAATCATCATTCAGTGAAACATTTAAGATCAACTAACAGATCACGTGACTCTTGGTTTCACTTTTGGGAACACTGAACTTGACTGGAATGCAAAACCACGATGCCAACTCGAAGTGCATTCTGGCCTCCCACCTTCAGATGGCAGCAGGCACACACATGATAAGTGATTGTTTACTGTTTGAGATCCAACTTAATGTCGTCAGATTTCACCTGGTTTGTACAAAATGGCTGGAAGGCTGCCGGCCAATAGGATGGCAGCCACCTACAGACAGTAACACGGCCACACAGAGCACAGCTGAATCATAGCTGTGAACCACAAAATGAATTCATCTCAAACTAAATTCCACACAAAATGACTACAACCTTAAATTCCACTTCCAGCAGAGGCTCAAATTTACAACAGAAGGGTGGAGAAGGAACACGTGGCCCCATCGCAATGCAACACAATCCAGCGTCTCACCTCTTTATACAGCGAGTAGAGGAAAACGGCAGTCTGCACCGTCTTTCCCAGACCCATCTCATCGGCCAGGATAGTGTCGGTGCCCTGAGCCCAGGAGAACCGCAGCCAGTTGAGTCCCTCCAGCTGGTAGGGGTGCAGAGTCCCCCCGTGCTGTCCAGGTAGTCCGGCTGACGCTCAAACTTGATGGTTGGCTGGAAAGGGGGGGGGGGGCATTAAAAAAAATAAAAATCAGGATTTATAAACAGGGCAGACACATTTAAAGCACTCTCGGCTCATCTTTTATCTATGATAAACTCGACTCGGGTTAGTAAATCCAGGTCAGGAATATCAGGAAGGATTTCACCCACCCCACAAAGTGTAGCAATCGTCCAGTTTTGGAGATGTGGACTAAAAGTGTCGGCTTTCTCTTGAACATTATGGAACTAACTGGCATTCACCTCGTACTATGTTGACCTCAGGATTACTAAAAACTGGGCACACAAATTGAGCCGTGAAAAGAAGAAGAAAATAGTTTGTAGGTGAGGTAGACATCTACTTCTAAACCTTGCAGCAAAACAGGCTACTGCGTGAACGTTAACACGGGGTGAACGGTCCTTTTTAGGCTTTGGAGGCCGTCCAATAATATAAAGCTTTAGATAGTTCTGCGTTGAGTCTGAAACACACAAATTTGCTGCTAAATGGTTACAAGCGCCTCTCAGAGAGAGGTTTCCAGTGATTTCTGACATGAAAGAAGCAGCACTTCCTGCTCTGGATATGTCTGAGGTGCTCTTCGGATATTCTTGTCTTGAGTTTTATGGTTACAAATGATTTTCCTCTGAAACTAAAATGCATTTTTAATGGTTTAATTAAGTACGGCTGGGAGTCGGGCACGGCCCGGTTGAAGACAAGTGTATGATTGTGTTTCAGTAACGTGAGTGCAGACACTCAGAGGTTCCCAGCTTGCACAGAGGGAGCTTTATAAATGTGATCTCACAGTTAGCTTGCAACACAACCTATCCAGCAATGACAAGTCACCTAAAACCCACTGATTCTCATTCATTTGTGGGTTTAGGTCTTCACAGCACTCGTTCATTTACAAAAGACTCATTAATGATGACTTACATCTACTACCGGGTTCTCAGGAGGTCTTTCAGGCCGCTTCACTCTTCCTTTCACCTTTATCTTTTTCCCAGGTCGACCCTCCTCGCCCATCATCAGCTCTCTGGAACAAAATCAGACAGTTAGTAAAAGGCAGCCAGTTTCAGGCTGTTAACATCGCTGTGCTGAGCTTAACTCACCTGTGGTTCCAGTACTGCTGCTTGTACGTGTCAAACTCAGGTACGTCCATGTCCTCGGCCTCCCAGGTCGACTGGTCGTACGGCAGCTCTCTCCACTTGATCAGGTAGTGGACGTTATTTTTTCTGTCCACACTGGAAAACCAAGCAGAGAAGGACGATTTAGTCAACATCATTTAATTCCCTGCAGAACAGCGAGTGACAGAAACGTCTGGTGCAGACACAAAGCCACGGTTAATAAATGCAACGTTCAGCTTGTCGGTGAAGACTACAGTGTTCCTCTGAAAAGGTCAAAGATGGAAAACGGTTTTTGCTTAAAAGCCAAACAAGAGCTCAGGTAAAAAAAATTAGAGGAAGGAAAGGTTTCCTCTGAAGAACCCATTACACACAGAAAAGTTCAGACATCATCTTAAAGCTTTACATATAATTCAAAGATTTTCCTCTGATAGGAAAAATGACTGATAGTTTATCAATAGCACGATAGAAGACTTGATGTAGATGCTGTGCCTGTAAGAAGCTCAGACTGACCTGTGGTTGATGATTCGGTGGATCATCAGCCACTCCATCTTAATCCCAAAGCGGAGGTATTTCTCCTCCAGCTGTGTATATGTAGGATCCTTGCTCTTCCTCTTCACACACTTGTCCTCCTCTCCGTCACCAAAGTCGATAGGCGGCGGCTCCTCCATGTCATTCTTCCTCTGGTAGTTCCTGAACATCACCTGGCAGTGCAGCTCCAGCTGCGACACATGAACGATGAGAGGAAAAGCTCAGGAGGAAGTTCAGAGGTCAGATTTAAAGCTTTACTGTGTACTGTGCACACCTGTAGCTCCGTGACCCACGAGCAGTGCCAGTAGGACATGCTGCACCACTTGGCAAAGAACTCCCTCTCAGGTCGCCCTGCCAGCGGGGCGGGGTCCGGGGCATCGGCTGAGAGGTCTGGAGGACGGGGCACCGGTGTGGGAGGAGGAGGGTCTCCCCACCGCCATGTCAAGATTTTCTGGACCTTCCCCTTCATGGGTGGACACTGCAGGGGGGAGGGACAGAGGAAATATGTAATTCAAGGCTTTTTGGGTGCTTTTAACTAATTAAAACTGTTGAGATATGATCTTTAGTTTATGAAACTGATACAATTTTAGTGCAACTTTAAAAATACATTTTCACTCCACAGCTGCATGTTCTCATCACAGCTTAGTGCTTCGCACATGCAGACTATATTTACTTTATGCTTTTAATGTCTAAGACAATAACCTCATCCGTTTACTGTTGGACAGTCCCCGCTCTCTTATTCTGAAAATTCAGTCGCTGCTATCAGCTAACACCAGCTCTTCCTCTCCCGTGCTTTCCTATTGGCAGGCCGCTGAGGGCACTATAGTTGTAGTCCCTGACGTCATCCAGCTGCTTCAACCTCCACAGCTGTTTTTCTTGTTCCCCTGCAAACTGAACTCCAACTAAAGCCTAAACTGGTGGAGAACTAGTGCCACTATGGTGAAGCTCAATGAAGGTGAAGCAGAACAAGGAACACCACCACCAGCTGGACTCCACCTTAGAGAGGCAGATGATACAAAGCGTATGTGGTATCATTAGTATCATGTGTCCCTTCCCCTTGTTTGATTTTTAAATCCCAAATCACACTGTCCTAAAGAAGCACAAACGTATCCACTGGATCAATAAATACCAACACAGCGGGATTCAGCCTCGTCACTGCCCTCACACCAAGCACCACATTTAACTGCCCTCCCACTCACCATGCAGCGGGGGCAGATCCACTCTCCGTTGGGGATCTCGGGGAGCGGCGGGTTGAGGCAGTGGATGTGGTACGATGAGGGGCACGAGTCGCAGCAGAGGAGCTCTCCGCCATCTTTACAGACCCGGCAGAACTCCATGTGGTGGTCGTCCTCCTCCATGTCGCCCGTGTCGCCGTTTTCCTCCTCACCATCTGAGCCATCTTCTCGGGCTTCCCACTGGATGCCCTCCTTCTCCTGCAAATGCAAAGGTTCAAAAAGAAAAAAAATTTATTCTTTAGGACTTTTCTTCACAATGTTTCTGTGATTAAAAACCACAGAAAACAGTGTCTTCTATTGTTTAGGGTGTCTATCTTTACTACACTGGTGTCTAACGATTTTTGAATGAGTTATCTGTAAACAAGGATCCGTGTGACAAATTAAAGGAAAAAACTGTAACCCTCATTGGAAATCAGGGTGTGTGTTTTTTTTTGTTGACTTTGTAGTGAGGGAACGGATGCAGAAAGCTAGAGCTTCCTGATGTCTGAGCTACCAGAGAGTCCGTTATCGAGCAGCTGAATGCTTCTTTCCACAAATGTGCATCATCTGACCTTCAAAAGGGTCATTTGTAGGTGAAGTGTTGCTTTCAGTCAGTTTCTTACACAATGCGGGCAGCTCCAGGTGCCCTCGGGCGCTTTCTCCATGTCGGGGTCCAGGCAGACCATGTGGTACGCTCTGGGACAGGTGTCGCACAGGATGATTTCTCCCCCTGCTGGCACACCTCACAGTAGTCCTGATGGTCCGTCTCATAGCCGTCACCATCCTCTGCGTCTGATAAGGAGTGACAAAAATGATTACCTGCTAACGTCTGGAGTCAACAAGTCGGGAAGTGATGCGTGCTGTGATCCATGCTCAGACACTGAGCTGTGTGTTTATTGTTTGTCAGAGGAAAACCCACTCGGTGAGTCACTCTTTCCCCTCGAGCACAGATTCTCTCAATGACACCAACAGACTGAAACTGATGGGCTTCAGTGGGATAAACATCCATTTCAGAGGGATCCTTAGCCTCAAACCCACCAAAATCACATCTTTTATCACAGCCAGAAACAAAAATAATCAGATTTTCCACCTTCTGATAAACTCCAAATGTCCCAGGTGTGATATTTGGGTCATGAAAAAAAAATCTGAGCCAAAAACATTTCATCTAAACCTTATTTAGAGTCAGCAAAAACCAGAGGGGACGATCAGTGGAGAACAGACCTGAAACTCCCCGAGGCTGCCCTAAACCAAAGCATTTCCTCTGAGGGACGACACTGATATACCGACCTGCGTATTTTAGTAGATTTAAGGTAGGGCTGCTCAAATGTGGCATCACACGGTTACACAACTTTGAAACTAAAAAACTGGCAGCTGGCTGCCCTGCTGACTGATAGGATAAGATGGCATTCACTGATGTTAGTGGTTCACATCAATCAGCTGTGCTTGTTTAGAAGTGTGAGGAAGAGCTTAACGACTCACTGATTTCTTAGAATGAAAGCCTCTCTGGTAACATGGGGAAACAATCAGTATCAATGTGTTCTCCATCAGTATCAGCCCACAGCCAGAGCATTCTCATAATTCAAATCAAACACGAAAATTTACAGGTGGCAGTAGTGTGTGGGGGAGGGGGTGTTCCAGTTGGGAGGCTGGCGGTCCATATTTGGGTGTTTCTGACTAGAAAGTGTCTCCACCTGGGTAATCTGTGGGTGCAGATGGAGGCAACACGAGGCCTAGAAGACTCAGGAGCCTCACTCCTCTGGAGACTAGCAGCCACGGGAGGGTGATGGGAGAGCTGAAGCCTGTATCCAACAGATACAGTAAACTCAGATCCTCAGACAGCCTTTATAAACGCTCCACAGGGTCGCCTACACTAACCCTTTAGGTGTTTTCCTCAGGCTCTCACCTGTCAAATGTGCTCAAGCTGAACTAAACTGTTCGTAAGTCTGAGCTTTAACAGATGGACGAAAACACGCAGCTCTACAAGAAATGAGAGCATTTGGTTTATAAGGAAAAAACAGGAGCTTTTTAGTGAAAATGAATGCAAAGCAGTAACAGCTTTATCCTGATTATCTTACTTTCATAATCACTGAAGGCCAAAACTGTAATTAAAATTAAAATCCAATAATCTCCCAGCCCAAATTTTACTTGCCATCCTCTGCAGCTAAAACCACCACCAGTTAAAAGCATTTCCACACTAAAGCAGCAGGTCTCGGTGAGGACTCTGACCTCTTTCAGTTCATGCAAATCCATCCATGGCGTCATCTGAGCGATGCCTTGATCTCGTGACAACAGCTACAGAGGAGGCATCAGCAGGCGACAAGCCTGATGAAGACATCGTCCTTCTAAATATACCAAACTCCTCTGACTCAGTCTCAGTGATTAATACGTGTGCGTACTCCTCCACACACTTCTAATGCTTCACCCTCAATGCAGTCATTACTGCACAACTAACCTGCAATCTTCAATCTGTACGCCCCATCAGCGAAGCATGCAGAGAAGCACTGGCTCTGTGTCAGCTGGTCAAGCACAGATACCTGAACTACGTTTCAGCCTTAAAGACGCACCTTTCTTCTTCTTGGGTTTGCTCTTGGATGGCTTCTTTTTGCTGCGGCTGCTGCGGCTGTTTGACCCCTCAGACACCGACACGCTGTTGATGCTGCCATTGTCGAAATCACTGTCCACATCGGGCTCATCCTCCTCGCTCTGTGCACACGAGACAACATTTTAGGATATATCGACAGAGAAGTAAGAGTTCTGATGTTACTTGGAGTAAAACAGAAGAAACAGAGACACAGATTGTTTGCTCTGTTCAAGGCTTTACATGGAAACAATTCGATGAAGCCTGACTTGTCCGAAATGCTTGAACCGAACCTTGACCTCTACCTCCTTCTGCAGGACCTAATGCCTGATCTGTACTTCTCTAGTTTGTTGCCCTGCTCTGAGTAACCTGGAAACCATGCCGTTAGACCTTAAACTACAGTGTCCAGAACAATAAATGATGAATGAATTATTTATGATGAATTCAGAGAACTGAAGGAGCCCTGGTTAAGAACACCTTTCTGTACTGAGCACAGCGGTGGGTTTAATGACAAACAGGAGTGCTCCAAAGAACACGTGTTTCCAAAGGCTCGTCAGGAAGTATATTCATATACATATGAAAGGAAGCGATTCAGTGTTAGCAGGTAGTGTGTGTGTGGGGGGGGGGGCGTACTTACTGATGAGCGCTTCCTCTTGCTGTTGAGGCCTCCCAGTTTGATTTTTAGGGGAGCCACTTTCTTCGTCTTGGTATTATTCTTCTTCTCTTGTGGTTTTGGTGCAGGTTTCGACTTCTTGCGGGCGTTTGGACCTGCCAGAAACAAAACCTTCAGTGACACATAGATACGTCGGGCTGATATTTCATTGACCTCTCCTGCTCAGCGTACCTTTGCCTTCCTTGGTCTTGGCCTTGCGCAGCGGGGGAGCAGGAGCCTGCTGAATCTCTGGCGGAGGCGGCTGGGCCGCAGCAGGCGGCGTGACCTCGGCCACCATGTTGTCGACGGCGGCCGGCACATTGGCGGTGGCCAGAGCGGCGTTGGCAGCTGCAGCTCCCCTCAAGGGGTTGTTGGTGCTGAACTCACGCCACTTTGCACCCAGAACCATCATCATCTTAGACACAGCGATCTTTGGGTTCTTGGCTGCGATAAGGGGCCTGAGACCGGCGAGAGGAAGAAACATTTCAAGAACAGGTCTGAGTTCATTTCTCACACGTTTTAGCAAACAAACAGGGTGGCAATCATTCACGCCACCAAGTTTGTTTGATGCTGGCATAACACACCAGAATTTGGCTGACTGAATGAGGAATGGAAAAGAGCAGAGTGCAACATGGGAAGATAATACAATGTATCACGAAAGTGAGTAAAGCCCTCACATGTCTTTAGATATTTAAGTATATCTTTTCATGCGACAACACTGACAAAATGACACTTTGACACAATGAAAAGTAGTCTGTGTGCAGCTTATATAACAGTGTAAATTTATTCTTCCCTCAAAATAACTCAATATACAGCCATTAATGTCTAAACCAGCAGCAACAAAAGTGAGTACACCCCTTAGTGAAAGTTCCTGAAGTGTCAATATTTTGTGTGGCCACCATTATTTTCCAGAACTGCCTTAACTCTCCTGGGCATGGAGTTCACCAGAGCTTCACAGGTTGCCACTGGAATGCTTTTCCACTCCTCCATGATGACATCACAGAGCT
>JAMQGT020000737.1:0-51430 GCA_024447675.2 Pterophyllum scalare | reverse complement strand
GCACAGCACCTGTAAGCACAATTTTAACATTGTAGCCAGCAAACTAATTCTTATTTAAAAAGTTAAGAGTGTTAGCCAGCATAAAAAGAACATTTCCCCCTTTTGGACATGTTACAGGCTGGTGAGCTTGGAAAACAAAATTCCACACACCAGAGCGCTCCTTGAAAATTATTTAATCTGAACAGACCTTAAGAAGTAGTGACGTTTCGGGCCAGCATGCCCTTCTTCAGACTAGAAGTTAGAGTGTTCGCCAGCATAAAAAGAACATTTCCCCTGTTTGGACCTGTTACACGCTGGTGAGCTTCCCTCACCGATGCCGGGCTGCTTTGCTTTCATTTTCTTCGCGTTTCAGTGGAGGAATTCCTGGCAGCACCTGAAGGCAACACTGCTGTGACGCTTCTCATTTCCACTGGTAACCAAGACGTCCCCAGGTACCAAGTGCAACAGACACACCGTGAAGTTACAACAAAAAAACTTCCTTACTTTAGATTTGTTTTGCTTGGCACACCGTTAGAAATGGATTTTAATCGTTCTTCGTGCTGGAATTCAATTTCGGAGAAAGTTAAACCACATATTCCTACCATCGACTTTGACTTTTCACCTGTGAGTTATTTATTCTTTAAACTTAAATTGTGCTAATGTTCGCTAACAACCATTCATTTACTAACTGATGTCCCTTTAACGTCATATAGTCAGAGGAAGACGACAGTATCGCCATATATGGAAGACCAGCTGCTCTTTCTCTGACAGTTCCTGAGGACTTAGACAGTTTTTCAGAAGAAGATGCTGAACTAGAGGTATCTATCTATCTATCTATCTATCTATCTATCTATCTATCTATCTATCTATCTATCTATCTATCTATCTATCTATCTATTGTTAATGTTAGAAAAATGTTAGCAAATAAAACAATGAATAATTTTTATTCTTTGTCTGTGTTTTCCCAATCAGGAGCTGTTCAAACCAGTGCCACAGACATGCTCTTATAATCAAACTGTAGAAAGCAGCATATCAGCCTCTGAGGCTGATCTTGAGGTTTGATATATGAACCTGGCTAGAGCACAGCACCATATAGCCATGTCACACTAAATTTCCTTTCTTTTCTTCTTACCATTAAAGCCAGGTGCTGGTGAGGACAAGTCTGAGGCGTTGAATAACGGAGTCAAGCTGGAGGCCTCTCTGAAACCAAACCTGGACATTGCAAAATCCTATGAAGGTTGCCCTGTTCTCTCATTTGCGGTGAGTTTGAAAAAGTAGAAGAAGATCATATGACAGCAGTTATGAATGAAACAGGTAAATATTCTCTAAAAACACATTCAGAGGCTTGACCAGTGGGACTTGGATGACGTCCTTAAAACTCTCAAAGAGACCAAGCTGTCTCTGCAACAGCATGTAACAGTGGCACCTGTGAAAACACATGCCGGTAAGTCATCATAAAATGGTTCGCTGCAGCTCTGGCGATTGATTAAGGATTTATGAACTGAATCTTTGTTTTACAGGTGGTGGCATGAACCAGTCACAGGAGAATATAATGGAGAAACTAGCTGCTTTCTGTAAGAAGCAGTCTGAGTCTCCGAAAAGTCCAGACTGTATCAGGTAAGCCATACCACTGCTCAGGTTTTGTGAACCACATTCAATAATAATAATAATAATAATAATCACCCGTTTCTTGCAGAGAAAATAAGACGCCTAGCAGATCGCTGGAAAAGAGGACAGCAGATTTGCAGTTGAGCCACCAGGAACGTCCCACTGTTTATATTGACTTGTGTTGCCCTGATCCATCAGTAAAACCAACAAAAACATGCCCAAATCTGTCATCGGAGCCAGAGCCACCAGCCCAACACAACAATCACCAGAAAAATCCACCTGTAAAGAAAAACAATTTTAAAGTGCGCACTGGGTCGCATATGGGAGGCAGGTAAATATATCTGACATTAGCGACATTTGACATGCTTCAGTTTGGCTCATTTTCTTACAGGTCATGTTTCCATTGCTCTGCTTACAGGGGGGTGACTGGAAAGAGTATGTTGCCTCAAAAAATAAGAGCAATGAATAGAAATGGGAATAAATATCCTGTTAAATGTACACATCGTGCAGACCTGGGCGTGGAAGCAAACACAGATGTTGAG
The DNA here is from genome assembly GCA_024447675.2 of Pterophyllum scalare. NCBI lineage: Eukaryota > Metazoa > Chordata > Actinopteri > Cichliformes > Cichlidae > Pterophyllum > Pterophyllum scalare. The sequence goes on along the minus strand of JAMQGT020000737.1, from coordinate 49,301 downwards.
TCAGAACATCTGTGGGTAGATAAACAGTCTGACCCTGAAATGGAAAGGCCACAAACTGACCTGGAAAATTTAGTTAAAGAACCAAAACGGCAGAGGTATGGAATTTTTTTTTTCTTTATTTGTGTTAACTCTTATGAATGAATAGATTAACTGTGATGATGAATCGCTAGTGACCAGGAGAGGCGGCGGTTCAAGAAGACGTTTCACCGTGAACAAGCCCAGGAAAGGCGGCGGGAAGAACATCGTCCAACCAAATCTGTGGATGAGAAGCAGCCAGCTGCTGCCGAAATGACCTGTGTTCTTCATGAGCTTGTAAGTGTCACTGAATTCAAAATAAATGCACAGTGCATTTGCCTACACTCGCTGCTTCCTGTTTTTTCAGGAAGCCTCTCATCTAGAGTCAGTCGACTCACTAGCAGCAGGTATTGAAAGAAAGGGGTCCATGCTGCTGAAAGTCAACCTCTCCAGCCCCGGTGTGATGGGAGAGAGAGGACACGGGAAGAGAAAGCATCCAGCCGCAACCAAATCACACATCTACAACACTTTAGTGGCATGGTTTCTGTCTCTGGTGCGGGAGCAGTGGCTTCTCTTCTGTATGCCATGCTGTTTGTTGTTTGAGTCCACTCCTCACCATGTTTCTGTTCGATCAGGCTGACCCAGAGCCACCTAACAGTGAGGACGAGGTTAGTGCAAAGGCCCCGTTTTGGGTTGCAGGACTTCAGCAAGTGTGGACAGAAGATGGACTGGCCTTGCATGTTTTAGTTGTGGCTCGTCACTGTTATGAAGCAAGGGTACATGAAAATACGGAACAATGCAAATATTCAAAACAAAACAAAAGAAGCTTTGACTTACACTGGTTACATTTACACTGCATGCATTTCTGTTTTTTTTTTTTTTAGTGTCGTGACAGTGTGAACAGCACTAATCATAAGAATCTGATCTTTTTTGTGTCACTCACTTGACTTGAGATTTTTAGTGGAAATGCAGTGACAGAAATAATAAATGGTCCTTTTTGTAATTACCCCCCTGCAACCTACCCTCCTTACCCCCAAGCTCAAACTGTCACCGCTGGGATGGAGTATTTTAGCAGGGAGTGTACTGAAATGTTTCTAGATGCCTTCAAGAGGCTTTGCCTTTTCCCATGTTGGCATGCTTTTTTTTAAAATACTTTGCCTGGCTAAATAAAGGATGAATTGACACACTACTTGGTATGACATGAAAGTATGGCCTGGCTCAAATTCAGGGTGACTTGATATCTCTCCAGCACAATGCACATGGATATAAACTCATAGAGGTTGTCTCTTCAAATTTTTAAAAATTGCTGTAGTTATTTTATTTTTTTTGAAGGTTTTAAACTGTTTTTAAACAAGCAAATTTACAATAAGTACCTTTAAAGTGTAAGATTCAGTTAAAGTGAGCCCTCACACACTGTTTCAGCGAAGCCTCTCACATCACAGTCAAAATTCTCCTTTCTCTAGCGCTGCATCCGGACACCTTCATACAGAAGCAGCATCAGCAGAATAAAGACCGACTGTTTTTATTCTCACCCACTTTTATCTGCTGCTCACAAAGTTAGTGCACATCAACTTAACGAACTACTGACTTTATGCATATTTCTGTAAAACGGCGTGTCATAACTTCGTTATTGAATAGCCAAACAAAAACAATGGATCAGAATCGAGCACCAAGGCTTGCAGTGTGAATGTAGCCTTCGTCTCATGAATATGACAGTGATGCAGATCTTATGTTTCTTTTATAGAAACGAGACAAAGACATACATGCACCTTTCTACAGTGATGTCTGCAGCTTCCTTTCTGAGACCCCACTCACTGTAATTGCCAGATGGCTGCCTGAGCTTAAAAACCTGTTGGACCAGCAGCCCTATGCCTCGCCCATCCACCTCCCTTCAGCCTGTTTAAATTGTTTTATTTCTGCCATCTCCAACCAAACGGTGGGTTGCTACAGTAAGGGTGCTTGAAGGTTTCTAACATTTGAGCGCCCTGATGTCCTTTATGCCTGCTGACTGTATTTTGTTTGTTTTTTTTTATAGGTGATAGAGAGGACATTTGGTCTAAGTCCAGGGTTGTACTGGCAGACTGTGGAAACTCAGGATCGTGTTTTTAAGGGGAAAGAGACCACACAGGAGCTACACACAGGGGTGAGCATGTTGCCCTCTAAAGTGCTATCTGCAGGAGTGATTGTGTTTTTTTAATGACTTTTTTTGATTGCAGGAAGCACAGAGTCAGAGGGACAGCAGTAACTGAATTTATTTTTACTTGACGTTTGTTGTAGGTGTCAGTTCTTCTGGGGTCCAGTGGCTTCTTTCAACATCCTCTCATAACACACTACACCCTCCAGCTGGTCCTTGACTCAGGGCTCGATGTGTGTGGTCTGCGGCTGCTTTATCCACCACAGGAGCTCCTGATAGAGCGTTATGGTAGCAAATAACTGAAACCATCTGTTCTTAAAGTTCCTCTACTTGCTTGTTTTTCACTGATTTAAAATGATCTTTGAAAATATCTCCTCTCATTCAGGTACACCCGTTTACCAGCAAGCTGATGAGCCCTGCCATTCTGTTGTTGCTCTAGCAGTCCGGGGTCCTTATGCCCACTCCTTGTTGAAGGACATAACTACTTCCTTAGATTCTCTGCCATCCAAAAAGGCAAACAGCACTTCCAGCGACCATCTGCTCTGCCAATATCAAGAACCGCCATTCATCCATTTCCCCCAGCTGGTCAGTCAGGTCCACAGCGAGCTGTGCCTGTGGTTTTCAGGAAGACTTCAGGGAGGAAGTGCACAGAATCACAGCGGGTGTGTGGAAAAGGTTCTTCAGCTGTGTCCATAAAGTTCTTTTGTAACCAAAGATTGATTGATTATTACACATTTTCCACCAAAAGTGAGATTGATTTGGGGCACCCTGGAAAAACTATATTCTATCACTTGTATTGACCTGATGCCGTTAATCGATGGGTGCTGATAGAGTCCTGTGGGACAGACTTGAACTTGTTTTAATTTGTTTGAATGTAATATTTTTATAATCAGCCGCCAAATGTTTTCTTTGCAGAATTGTGCCTTCTGATGACACAGTTGGAGGCAGCCCGTTCAAGTCAAGCAGGTCACCCTCTTTTCTGTGCGCTACAACTAAAGGTACAATGATTCAATGAGTCAAAGCTGTCGCAGTGGGGGAAAACCAGCCAGTGTCCGCCATTTATTTTTCACTTTCATCTTTACTGTCCCGAATCAAAATGCTTGTTTGGAGCAAGGATGAAAACATTTCACTTGAGTGGAGCTGCTAATCCTTCTCTCAATCCTTGCTAGCTGACTTCCTCCTCGTGGTGTCGCCCGTTGTTCCTCCGTGCTGCTATGGCCAAGTGTTGGCTGTGTGTGAACGCAGAGGCTTCAGTCTTAGGGGGCTGCAGAGGCTGCAGCTTCAGAGCTATGGAGCCACCCTCCTGGGGCTCACCAGCTACCAGGTAGAAGAATCAAGATACTCACTCAGTGGACCGAGTGTTAGAGAGAATAGTGTGATATGACTTTATTTTCACTCATAAGTAAAAATTAATAGTTTACTTGAAAATATATAATAATATATTTCAAACTTGTAGAGGTTGGAATTGGGTCAGTTGGCATATACACTGCTCAAAAAACTTAAAGGAACATTTTTTAATCTTTTTGTTCCTAAAACATTACCCAGTCCATAGCCATATAGATATCCAGCATGTTTTTTTACCCACTGAGATCTGATGTGTTTTTCAAAGTGTTCCTTAAGTTTTTTTGAGCAGGGTATACCATATTGGAAACTATAACAACAAAAGTTTGCCTCTGTCTAAGGCTGAGCCAATTATCCAGCGGATAGATTCAAGTGTGCCATAAACACAGAAAGCAGCTATTTCTTCTTATACTAATTCACTTTTTGAGCTCATCAAATCTTGAAGCCTCTGTGTGTATTTCTTAGACATCTGTGTTCTGCAGTCCACCGGCTTCCGCCCTGGCTCAGGAGGAGCTACAGCTGCCCTCTCACTGTCTCGTGTTACTGCTGGGAAAAGAAAATGCAATGCGTCACAGTGTCAATCTACCATCAGGTCTCAAAATCTGTCTCGACACTACAGCATAGCTCATCTTTATTTAGGTGTAAAAATGTGTGTCTTATAATGCAGTAAGTCTTTGCTCTCTTGTCATATGTTTCAGCTCTAATGAGAGAGTTTAAAGCTCAAAAGCTTCTGGGTTACATCCACTCAGGGAATGATGGTGTTCCCACATTAGAGCCAAGCTTGTGTTTCCACACTGTGCCGTACAACAACAACTTGTTCCGAAACTTTGGTGAGCAGTTTATAGTGTCACTACAGATTCAAGACGATGTTCCTGTGCTGTGACTCTCGGTTTGTTTTACATGTGCTTTCTTTCTAGTTAAGTGCATGTGGGCAATGCCGGATCCCGCCGGTGTGATCCTGTCTCATCACAGGTGTCCATCCACACCTGACATGGAGCAGGTGGTGGTTTTGACTCTGCGTGGGAAGGACTTGACCCAAGGCCTGAGCCTCCTACACAGAGTGCTGATAGTTGCAGAGGGTGGGTGAAACTTCTGGGAGTAGCTAAACAAACAAAATGAACAAACTGATTCTGAGTTTTTTGTTTTTGTTCTTTTCACAGTTCTCTTAATTTCCCTTATTGTTTCTGGTTAGTTGCGATGCTTTTTATTGATATTCTAGGTGATGAAAAACAAGCTGGATTTAGGCTCCTGAGCCTGAAGTGGCTGCCTGCGCTGACTCGACTTCAGGCCCAGGAGCTGTGTCCTTATGAGGTGGGAGACCAGCTCTGCTACACCAGCGTGGAAACTCTGATGTTGTCTCCTGCTCTAGTGTGCGCTTTGAGAGGGTTTGATGCTTTTTCTTCATTGAGGAAGCTCATGTTGCGTGACTCTCTGCAAAGCCTGACCATCCTCATGTCTCCCACACCTGAAGTGGCCCTCAGACAAACCTCTCTTTTCTTCTTTGAGCATGAAATGATCCCTGGTAAAGTTTGTTGTGCTGTATGAAGATTGGTCTCAGTCATACTTCAGAACAGCTAACTTTCTGTTCAGATCCACAGATGCTGCTCACCGTGTGCCTGTTCAGACCTCGAGTCTGGAATCACAGTCTGGCTAAAATAGTCAGCAAACTCCAGCAGAGTGGCCTCACGTTGGTGGGCCTGCGGGTAGTGACCCTTGACAAAAGTGATGCTACTTCACTGCTGCCTGCAGAGAGTGTGCACAACCTGTGCTCTGGCCCCTCGCTGGCTCTCTGCCTTCAGGGAGAAAATGCTGTGAAGAGGCTGCTGGACATGCTGAGCCAAGAGGACTCTTTGATGTGGATGACCTGTTATGGTACGACCTACTTATAGCTTCTGTGACTAGTGTCCTTATTTGTACACTTGTACACATTTGAGAACAGGGTTGCTGTGTATGTATTATGTTTAAAATGTCAGTAACTGCTGTTACAGGTTCAGGATCGTATCAGCAAGCAGTTATGGATGTGAGGAGGTTTTTTCCTGAGGGGATCTGCTGTACTGAGACCAGCACAATGAGACAGGAGCAGGTATGCTTGTTAACCAGAGGACTGTGGGTAACCAGACTTTAAAGCCACACTATTTTGAGTATTTGAATTTTAATTCTGACTGATAACAAATGTTTCTTTCCCCCCCCCCCAGATACTCGGCTTGTGTTCAGACCCTTTCGCCTCCATGGAGCGTAAACAGAGCTGCACACTGACTCATGCGACTCAGGAAAGTCTATCAGTGTCCACTGCGTCACAGCCAAATGGAGGTTCTTGTATTTTATTTTTATATGCTAGAAAAACAGAGCTGTGAGCAGCTTTGCCCTTTTATCAGAATGCATTAACTGTGTACTCATAATCATAAATGCATGTCTTCCTATTATTAAATGTGACTCAGTTATAGCAAAACACTGAACTTCGCAAGGCTCGGTTATTTTTAAGCAAATGGGTCCCTTGAAATGTTTTAATCATTTATCTAGTTTTGGCAGGAGTTCTCCCGTGTGTTGAAATATGACTCAGTTCCAGGTAACCTTTGTAAGCTGTACACAAAAAAAATGTTGTTTTATTGCTTTATTCGTACCAGGGTTCCTGATACACAGGCAGACAACCTGTCTGCTGATACCCTTGAATTCTCGACCACACAGCCAAGCACCCTCCCAGCTGGAGATAGTGGACCAGGTGCTGAGGTCAGACTGCCATCTGGTGGCGGGAAGAATGAGCATCTTGGACGATGAGCAGCGAAGACGTATAGCCGAGACACTCAAAGTGTCAAGTGTAAGGGAGAAGGTGAGGAATGTGACCTTGAAGCAGGTTGCTTTGGACCATGGATTCATGCAGATGGTGCAATCAGCTGCTGATTTTTGGCTGCTTTCTTATGTTCTCAAAAGATGGCTTATTTTTACCTGACCCCTTGTCTCCTCGTGGCTCTCCAAGGAGAAAATATTGTGGCAGGCATTAGCCTGATCCTTAAAAGGTATGGGGTAAAATTGATTGTGCATATGCTTAGATTTTTTTTTTTTAACATATAAATAACTTTTCCATTTTTATTATGGCAACAGGATTTACAAGGAGAGGCCAGACCTGGAACAAGTAGGAAAAAGGGTCATCTATCCAGAAAGTGAAAAAGAGGTACACTCCAAAAATATCAGCTTTTGATTTATTGTGTTTATTCCTAATCCAGTTACATAAATGTTGATTAAGATTTTTAGTTTCTTCATATGATTTTCTCTCCTCCAGGCCATGCAGCTGATATTCTACCTATTTGAAAGCTTGTCTTCTGAGAGCTGTGATGCCATTGCACAATAGAGGTCCAAATGTACACACACGAGCAGGCACATTGTCCAAAGATTAAAGATGTTTGCATTTTCCTAACAACTCTGCTCCGGAAATTGCATACAAATTCAGTTTTCACTTGTTTTAGGTTTTTTGATGTTCTCCAGGCTGATGTATTAACAATAAATATTTATTTAAAAGCAATGTTTTGCCTCCCCTGTAGTTCCATTTCATCTTTAAAAAGGCACAAAATCATTTTTCTGTAGGTTGCGTTTGAGACAAAAAGTATTCACACATTTCAGATGAAAAATTATTTTAATTCTCAAGATGATAAAAATAATTTTGTGAACTCTGTAAACCATTGCATAACTGTAGTGTAACAATTTAACAAGTGTTAACAAACTAGTAATACACTACAGTAAATATGCGGTACACAATCCTCAATGTAGAAAAGAAACATCTAGTATTCTAAGACTTGCACCTGTTTTTGTGTTCACAACACAAAAATATCAATATATACCAACAGAATAATTTCTACAATTATCAGTATAGAATTTCCTACATATCCATACAGCTCATCACAAAATAAGGGACATATTTCTTAATCTATGAATGTCTAAACCCACTTACATTAATAGATCTGTGAAATGCAGTTTCCTCAGATTTAACATTCTCAAATTTTACCCTGAGAAAAATACATTTCTTTCTTTATATTTTCTCATTATGCTAACAAATAGAAACTTGAAAACTTGCAATTGTTTAAGTTCTAATAAATTTTATTGAATAGAAGTTCACAACTAGATGCTACATTGTAATCAATTAACTGCGCTCCATAATATCCAGTGACCTATTCATTGAAAATCTAATTTAGAGCAATACATTCAATATTTCAGGGTTTCAATGTTAAAATAACATTTTTTACTGAAATTTTGTAAAGTATATGGAACAGCTGGTTCCACATTAAGATTATTTACTTTTGACTTTACACTAATATTTTTTTTTCTTAATTTGAACAGCTCCATACATCATACATGTACAAGATTGCATAAATCTTCTGGCTCTGTTTTATTAATGTTAAAAAAAAAAAAAAAAAAAGAGAAGAAAACACGTGCACACGCGCGCACACACACACACACAAAAAGAAGACACAACAACTAACAGTAATGCAAAATAGATTAAACTATTCCAATGCAGAGCATAATGATACATCTATTACAGTTCATATACAAGATTCTTCCTGTTTGGTGCTTTTCTTTGCAAACTGTTGGGTTTCTGATATCAAAAAAGACTAATCCAGATCAGGCCTGTGTGTTTAGTGGTCGGGTGTTGTTGTGTTTTCTTGAACTGCATGGCAAATACAGACGATTATTAGTCAGCTAAAACATCTGCTTCATCCTCTTAAACCGGTGAAGCAAATCTCATTAGATTAGCCTTTTTTCCTTTCAGCTCAAGTGGGCTGAATGCACGAGACATTTAGCACTCACATTATGGTCCACAAAATACTGTAAGGCACTGTATTTTTGATTCTAATTGAATAAGTTATACTTTGCCTCTTCAATCAATCCACATTACAGAATAGGAAGGCACAGACGCATTTGAAAGCATAATTGGTCCATTCAGAGATACAATTGAAGAAATCCGAAGAAATGTAAAGAAAATTAAGCTGTGCTTACAAATTGGATCGTTTTGATTTCTTTCAGAAATTTGGGGCAGGTAGACGTCTAGAGAGACCGAGGGCCGACAGCAAATTAAGCGGAATTATGTCTGTATCTGCCATTTGATACGTCACAATCGTCGTCTGTCCCTGTAATAACAAAACTAATTTGGACCACGGCTTTAAGAAACAGAAAACAGAGTCAAATAAAAAGAAAGCACCTTACAGGCCTAGCATAACAGTACAGAATGCATACCTATTAATTTCCAAACTGATTTTTATGTAGATAAGCAAAAAAAAAAAAAAATCAATCAAAACTGACTTCACAGCGGTGAAGTTTATATGGCCACTTCAGAAGCACAAATGTCATTCAACTTTGACATTCCTTCACTGTAGACAACAATTAAAACTTACACTGAATCCACGCTTAAGGTCAGCATGTGCTTGCCAGTATTGCACGATGTGCCATAAACGCCAAGGTATACTTAACACAAAATCAAATGTACAAATACACATTTCATAAGGATCTGATCCATGCATTTTTAATCATCTGCCACTCACTATGACTAACTTTAGATAGAAAAAATTACTGTTAATGAACATTATCTATTTAAGGTACTAGGTGATTTACTTTTTAAAATCAATTTCACTTTTAATTAATGAAGACAAATGATGAAATGTAGTAGAAAAGAAACTACAATACAGGTCTTTGGTAAAACTACAAAACATGGGCTCAAGTCCGTTAATGGTGCAAGCAAAAGCCATTGGCAAAGTCCTGTTATTGACTCACTTAGGAGGATATACTGAATGAAATATTAAAGCCAAAAAAACCCAAAACAAAATCCATCCAAAAACAGAATTTCCTGCCGCTCACAATGCTGTCTCATGACCTCGCTGTTCTCACCTGTCACCTGAAGCTTCAGGAAAGACTGAGCTGTGTTGACAGCTACAAGCTAATCTGTGCAATACTCGAGCACTTGTCTGAATTCTGTTCAAGGGTAAATTTTCCCCTCACAATACATAATTGGACAGATACTAGATCACCACTTTGGTTCATTTTTAGCTTTTCCCACTAGACATCATTAATGTAGTTGGCTTCACAGGCAAAAAAAGGACCCTGTGAATTAGCTGCACTGTACACTGCTATTCAGTGTGGGTGGGTGGGGGGTAAAAAGCAAAACAAAAAACCTTCAACTGATTCAAATAAAAATCAAAACAACACAAAAAAGGACCATCTACTGTAGTGCAGGTCCTTGACATCATTTTAAGGATTTAAAAAAGTACTGAAACCTAGACTCAAATGAATTTACAAGTGAAGAATTCAATTTAATTTAAAAAAAAAGAAAAAGAAAGTCAAGTTAGAAGCAGAAGACGTTATTCCAGGTTCTGAAATCTGAGCTGTGGATGCACAACGACATTCAAACATCTAAATGTATACAAGAAACTACATTAATACCTTTTCCAGTAGCAGCGAAGCTTGCAGAAGTTATTAAGCCTTAACTACACTAAAATAAGTCAGTACAAATATTCTGGCAGTGTGACACAGTGCGATCTATTTTTTTTTTTCCGTTTTTCTTTTTTGTGTAGCTGGTTAATATATCGCATAACATGCAATACCAGAAGTGTTTAGCCTGCCTTTTATGCTGTAATATAATCATGAAAATGCTAAAATACCATTAACCTCTCTTTTTCCTCTGAGTTTCTTAATTGTCATCTGTGTGAATGTAAACAACGCATTTTCCCATTTATAAGTAGCAAAAAGTGTACCTGGAGATACATGATTTTCTACTGGTTTTAAAGCAAGAATAAAAGTTTTTTTTTTGTTTTGTTTTTTTTAAACACAGTAGAAGGTCATTTGAATTAAGGGAACCTAAGCACAAACCCAACGCAAAGTCCAACCAACAAATTTACTATGGAAATCTTCATTGACTGCAGAATGATTACAATAAACCCTACTGAACTGTTTTAAAAAAGCATTTTTTAAATATATATATATATATATATATATATATATATACTCATGTGGCCTGTTTTTGCATACTCCCAAACGTTAAACTGAAAATCTAAATTCAAAGACTGAAGCTGCACCAAAAGAGCACCACAACCAAGGAATGAGTGGGTTGAATGGGCAGGTGGAGGGGAGCAGGAAGGTCCATTTCTAAGGGCAAAGTCAGGACACAGGCACTGACAATGTTTGTCTCCAATTATCTTCTGCAGAAATACTTAATGGAATTTGGCCAAATACACTGGCATATACTTATATATACACACATATTGTCATACACATGTCAATGCCTCTGCAGAGTTAAATACATATTTTGCAGAAAACGCAAGCACAAGCTTGGACTACTCTGTGCTTGCGCTGACAATTCTACACATAACCTTTTGAACTAAGGCAAGGCACTTCAGAGTTAGAGGCCGATATGTTCTAGACAAGGTCAAGAGGCTAGATTCCTACAAAAAAAATAATTTTTTTTTCACCATTTCAGGCTTATAGCAAATACAATACATGCTTCTCTAATGGATAGGCTATATAAATTTCTACAAAACAAAACTGATTGAATAACAGCCTTAACATGTAGCATGTGCCTTACTGATATTACAGCTGCTGGTTATGCCTAAAATGCAGTTTAAATTTGCACTTATTTGATTGAAATTTTTATAAATCTAGCTATGAAAGTAGAAACTATTAAGTACTTTTTTTCTATGAAATCTTAATATGTAGAACCATGCTATGATCTAACAACAGGAAACATGAAATATTCAAATTATGTTTCACAGTATACACAAGAGCTTCAGACATTAGCTTATGTAGAAAAAAAAAGTATAAATCCAAAAAAGGAAGAAAAAAAAGACAAGAATACCTACAAAGCAGCTTAAAGCAAATTTCTCTCTCTCTATATATATATACCCTTGAATAAAGTCCCAGGTCAACAAAGTGCTTTTAATAAGAAATCAAACTTCTTCAGAAAGTTGGTCAAAATAATGATGCTTGACTGGTTCCATTAAAAAAAAAAAAAGAAGGGGGGGGTTAAGAAAACATGACTTTAATTAATGAGGAGCACTTTGAATTTACAGCACTGCTGTTTTGAGATTTGCTCATTTTTACCACTGTTGATTTAAAAATGACACCTCATTAGATGTGAAACATTTTAAAAGCTGCATATGAAGTTTTTACTACACTGATAATCTGGCCAAAGACGAAGGTTCTCATCACATAAACACTTCTCATAGAGCTGTGTTCAATAATGAAATATATACAAATTCTGGTAGACCCAGAACTGCTGTCTGGTTCTCCACCCTCTGTCAGTACACACTTTTTTCCTGATCAGACTAATTCAGCTTAAAACAAAAATCTGATTCCTGGATTAGACATCATTCACTTTCAGGTGGTTGGATGTCCAGGTTCTTAAATTGTTCCCAAATGATTTTCTTTTTTAAATCTAGATTAATTCCTCTTTAATTAAAGACATATCTGCTTTGAGTTTTGCCCATTTTATGTTTATCATCAGCAGAATAACCTCAGTTTTTGCTGACTATGTTTCCAACATTTACACAGAGACTGTGCCACATTTGAGATGCTAACCTGAAATGTCTGTAAAGCTGTTTTGGTTTATATTATTAATGGCTTTATTTTTGTTTCTTTTTTTACAGCATGGGACTGTTTCAATCCACATGAGCTGAAATTTAGATTCAGCCTCTGTGGATCAGTGGGATAAAAGAAAGCACTCTTTGTTATTATTAATGAAAGTTTTCTTAGAAAAACAATGATCTCAAACACTTAATTTACAGCGACAGTGGGGTAAATTTTGGTGTTAGCTTTATACAAATTTAATCTATTTTCTGTTTAGTTAGGAGTGCCTTCAAACTAGCTCTGAGCCAACTTTAAGCATATTAGGCCCCAGTCACACAGATCTAGGGACTGGTCAGTCCTGGTCAAAAATGAGTATTGCCTGACCAATTAGTGAGTTGTTGCTGGAGGTTGCTATATGAAATTGGTTGGAAGAAGGTATACAGTGCTGCATGGAATATCTCCTTTTGATTGCTTTCGTAGCAGATTGCCGTAGTTGTCTGTGGTTTGCAAGAAAGACGCTGACTTGTCTGCAAACACTTGCCAGCTAGTGAAACTGTTCAAAGTAAAATCTGCACCTTTTTATACCATGGTGATTGCAGCACTCATGCAGAACTTTTATTTTGAAGTTGATGCTTGCGAGCGTCTGAAACAATGACAAGGAGGTTTTTGGTGCAGAACCCTCTTTTTGAATGATTTCACCTAGCAACAGTCAGCAACCACTAGTGAATACACGTTTCCCCTAGTGACCAGTGGTTGCCATGGGGTCACTGACCAGTGAAGGTCAAAAGTGAAGATGCTGCCTCTGGAGACAAGAAATATATTCACGTCAAACAATCTAACTGATGTAAAGTGAACATAAAATGAGCAAAAACTACAATGACTGGATCCCCTGTATGCAATCTGATTCATAATACTATTTATTTGGTCAGTCAAACATCATTTCATCCTAACAGACACTGCTGTGTAGAAAATGTAATATCTATTAGTAGTTTTCAAAGGGCTAATTCTTTAAATAGTACCTTTAGTAACTATACATCACCACTTCAATATTTTTGTTCTACAGTAGGGACATTCTGTTTTACTAGGTGCACAGTTCTCACAGAGTACATAATGTTGGCAAGGCTGCAGAACAATGCAACGATCATGCTTTTGGCAAACTATACATTTCTTTGACTGAAGCTGATATATTACCTGTTGGGGAAGAAGAGAATGGATATCAGCTGCTTAGTAAAATGCAGTTCATGCAGACTTTTCAAATAATCATGCTTGATGACAAACATGGATCTGACAGTCTGATAAACTGTTTTAAATCTAAGCTGATGCTACAAATGAAATGCTGTGTGTGATCTGGGCTTTCTTACCCCATCTATAAGGTCTAGGTCATTACGCAGCTGACTCTGGATGGAGTGAAGCTTAGACAAGGGGAGCTGGTCCAGCTCTCCATAGCTACGTAGAAGAGGTGTTCCAGGGGTGCGACAAAGCGCATCAAAGTCCCCCTGGAGCTCTTTCAGCTTGCGCTCTGTTTCTTCCCATTTCTGTTCTGCCAGCTGCCGCTCTGCCTCTGCCGTCTTTGCTTGCTCCTTTGCTTCATGAGCATCTTTCTGGCAAGCTTCACAGGCCTGGAACAAAAGCCAGTGTTGTAATAAAGTACAAAAGGAAAATCATTCTGGCACATTGTCAATTTGCATACTTACTTGCTTCACCTGATGCCAGGCCTCCTCAAATTGTTTGATCTTCCTCTTGGCCTCATCCAGCTCTCTGAAAAGGCGGGCCACATCAGCAGTGCTGGTTGTGGAGGTTAGGCTGCTGAAAACTGGAGATGGACTGGGTGAAAAGCTGCCACTTACAAAGTCCCAAATGTTGCTAGCTCCTCCGTTCAAACCTAGGCGAGAAACGTGTTAAAATAACAGCAATTTAGATCAAATGTAATCTTAGTTACACTAGCTTGTGTCACTTTTACACAAACTATTAGTTATGCTTTCAGCTTCACTACTACACACAGAAATAGATTAAACATTGAAGTGAAGCTGAAGGAAGGGGTTAATGAAAGCAAATGCTTTCCAGCTTGATCAGGGCAAAATGTCTGATGTGACCAGCTTACCCAGAGAGTTCTGGGAAGAGGAGGTGGGTGTTCCCAGAAGACCGTGCTCTTGCTTGGCTAGCATGTTTGAAGTTTGATTTTGCTGAGATACAGTCCCTGACAGCAGGGATTGTGACAGAGACTGGGAGAGGGAACTCAGCGGCGAGGTGGAGAGCGATGATGAAGAATTAAAGGAGGATGATCGCACCAAGGAGCCAGGAATGTTGACAGGAGCAGATCCACCTAGCATCCTTTGACCTGAAGGACAAAGCATGCACAGGTGTTCTTGAGAAATACCTACGGAAGTATTTGCAATGAATGGGTGCTTAAAACATATGAAGTGTCTGTACCTGCCATTCCCATACTGTTATCTTGCTCCTCTAACTCCTTATCAAGCGATGCAACATTAATGTCACTAAAGTTGAGGTCCAATGCGGATCCTGACGGGAAACAAAATAAATCTGACTGAAATTTGACAACAGACTGCAGAGTGACAGTCAGCTCAACCTGTTGTCATTCAGTTTTGCATACACTTACCAATGACAGACTCCACTGTGTTGCTCCCTGGATAGAAAGGAGTGGCTTTTGCATTCATTGTTGATAAGGTGGTGGGTGAAGAACTGTCTGAGCCAATACTAGAGGCCAAGCTTGATGTTATACTGGAGGTAAAGCTGGATGCCAATGGGTTCACCACAGAGAATACAGTATTTTGTGTCTAAAATGAAAGCACAGTAAGGAGTTTAATCCTGATGCTCTCAATAACAGGTTTATGACACAAGTGATTTGTTAAACACAAACCTGTTTTTCTTGGTCCATCAATTTTTGATCCACCTGCCCCTTGTTCTTAATCTGGAAATGATCAAATAACACAGAAACAGTGCATTTCAGTGCCACTATCAATAAAAATTAATGATTTTAATGCACCTGCCCTAGGTTAAGACTTTTATCTTAACAATTTTCCACCTTTGCTGCACACAGACTCCAGAGCAGTTACAGCTCTTGTTATTGTGATGATTTATGGAGCAACTATCTGCTGACTGACATCCAGTCAATATCAAATTAAGTAAACTGATCATGTTACTTCACTCTGACTTCATCTTGTAGCTCTAGGAAATCCTGAATGCGGGTGACAGTAACATTTCACTGTGAGGGGAAGTCCCTCTGCTGTAACTGCGGTAATTCTTAGCATGGAATTACAAAACTACAAATATAGTATAAGAACTGTAAAACTATTTCTAGTCAGCCTTATCGTAAGACAATCCAACACTTCAGAAGATTTGACATTTCATTACATCTACAAATAGAAACGCCATAAAGTAGACCTATTATGGTCATTTCCAAGTCCATATTTCTAGGGCTCTATTAAAGTAACTTTGCATGATTCACAGTTCAAAAATAATAATCCCTATTTATCTTGTTACACTTAGTATAGCCTCTCAGTTTATGCACTCTCTGAAAAACACCCATTTTAGCTCCTTTTCCCCCCTTCCTTTAAAAAGGCAACTTTCTTCTTATTGACTGCCCAAAGATTTTAAACACGGAGGTGCTTCACTGCTTATATTCGGTCATGATCAACATCATACAGAACAAAGTGGTAAAAACCTGTCTGGAGTTTAGAGCAGTCTAAAGCCTGAGCTTTTTATTGAGACTGTAACTATAGGGCAGAAAATGAAAAGAAAAAAAAAGCACAATAAGTCCCATTTGATATTCTAGAGATTCTTCTTAAATTTAATATACATCATCTCATACATACAGTATGTTTGTGATGTGGTATTTTAAAGAAACCCATGAAATGGCAAACAAACTATGAAATATATGGAAAAGTGGCTTAAAGTGGTCAAATTAAAATGACACAGCAAACAATGAATAAGTGACAAATGGCTGTGATAATAGTGTAAAGCCCTAAGCTGTGTGTGTGTGTGTGGGTTATTCTTCCTGAGGCTAGAGAGAGCAGTCTGTGTACCTGATCTTCACGTTCAAAGCCCGGAGCTTTGGGATAGTTAGACGTCAGAGATGAGACACTGGATGTGGTGAGCTCTGAACATAAACTACTATTATTTAAGGATTTGGGCCTGCTGCTGATGGATCCCATTGGGGATAACAAAGTGTCACTTCCTGAGCTTGGCGTTACAGTTGAGCTATTAGAACATGAAACCTGAGAAAGAGAAGTGCACATGGTCTTAATAAAATGATGAGAAAAAAAAAAATGACATGGCATAAAAACATCACAATGGATGAGCAATGAAGGTAATGACTGAGTTTTCAGATGTTTGAAAGCCAACTCTGTCTAAAATTGTGTCACTGAGAAGTGAGAAATGAAGAAAGCCTACACTTCCTACTTGTCCGTTGCTACTGGTTGTGCTGGTGGTGGAGTTTCCTCCACTGTTCCACTCAGTGACTGGACACTCTGAATACTGCTGAGAGCCCAGCTGGGACTGTGAACTCGACTGTATCGCTGTTAGCAGTGAGGTCATGGTCTCTTCTGTAGAAGGAATTCCTAAAAAAAACAAGCAAAAAAAAAAAAAGTCTCAAAATTACCTTTTCACAGTACTGAGATAGTATTAAAACAAACATTCGCTTACTTTCTACATGTGCAAATGCACAAAACGGTCCTCGGGGACAGTATCCAGTCTGTCGCATATCATTGCATTTGGTGGATCTGTAGATCTTGGAGAAAGAAGAACAAGATTACAGAGAAATAAAATGAAAATGTGTCATTCTGCAGAAAACTGACCACAGCATCAGTCTTATCAACAAAACAATGTAATGGTTTGTACATTAGAGACTGAGGAGCTGAATGATGTAGTCACGGTAATCTGACTGTAATAAATGAGATCTCCATCAAGTCTGTTTCTTTATTGGCAAACTCTTTCTAGACCATCAGAAGTTGAGCAACCAAACTTAGCACACAGGTACACCTTAGGCCCCCTTATCTGTATCAGATATTGTGACATCATTGTGTTACCTAGAAACCACTTAGCAAACGTTTTATCATTTATGTACCTATAAGATATATTTCATGCTATTGACATACGAGTTTTACTTACAGGCTGGACAACTGTAACCCATTATTAGGTCGCCCTAAAAGTTACTTGAAAACTCTTCAGTTAATGCAGAACGCTGCAGTGAGAGCACCGAGAATAGGAAGATATTTCTCCCATATTTCTTCTCGTTATTGCTCCCTGTTAGATCCAGAACTGCATTTAAAATCCTTCTCCTCACATACCAAATATCCATTCCCCCCACTGAGCCTGGTTCTGCTGGAGATTTCTTCATGTTAAATGGAAGTTATTCCTTGCCACTGTCACAACAGGGAGTCGTGATTGTTGAGGTGACTGCTGGTTACCTTGAGGTGACTGTTGTTGTGAACTGGCTCTATATAAACAAAACTGAAATGAAGTTGAATTAAGAATGATATGACACCATCACGGTGCCTAGTAATGGGTGACTGTGATCCATTTTTAGCCTTTATGCACTTTCAACATCTTATGAAAGCATCCAATTGTTTTAATTTCTCAACAATAACAACTCATTTATATCCACAAAAGTTGAATTATACATGCCTATGAGAAATGACTTTCTTGCATATAAACATCTACCAACCAGTTTTTTGCTTAATGTGATTACATCTATCTTTTGCCAAGAGCACAAACAGGGCAAGCGCTATTGTAGAATGGGCACATACTAGTAATGAAAGTGTGCAATAATTTTATTACCATAATTTTAATGTTCTTATCTAATATGGATTTTTTTTTTAACTGAATAATGCTGAAATGATTACATGACACTAAAAAGTGAGCTATTAACAAAAAAGAAAGACTGCCTAGGCAGTAGCAGACTTTACTCTGACATGAAACCCAAGCAGCTTTAAAATTCAGCAGGAACCCTTCCTGTGCAAAATCCCTCCCAGGGTAATGGGTAAGACATGAATAAACAGCTGAATGTTACAGAAGATTAGTGTGGACTTCATACCTGGAAGCCCTGCAACACTTCATCATGAACACAAACCACATGAAAGTTATATGCAAGGGTGAAAAAAACACAGTATACCCCTGCAGAGATTGGATAAGCAGAAGAAAATGAATCGATGGATACTCCTGCAGAGTTCTGGGAAGCTCTTTCTATGAAGTGATGAGACTAAAGTGGAATGATTTGGACCCATTGCGTGTCATCTGTCATTATGTTTTCACTCAAAGCTTGAAAAACTCGCTGCAATTAAACAAACTTCACTCACCTCTGGATGAAACTGCTGTTCAGTGCGAGAATGGCAATACTGGCAATTGTCTCCACTTTCACACTTTGAGGGCTCGCCCCATTCATCTCCATGCTTCACATTAGGGCAAGGAGTTGACCTGCATTCAGGGGAAGCAGCTTTAACATGTTATAATTAGCAGCCTTAATATTTTAACTTATAGTGAATCAGTGCTCACCTGTACTTGAATTTTCGAGGATTTCGCCTCCGATCTCTACTGTTGTGGTAGTGGGGGCAAGCATAGCCCTGTCTGCATAGTCTGGGGGGCTTAGTACACTGATCTGTTTTATAATTGGCTAAAACAAATGTGGTATCTGCAAAAAGAGGTATCCAAGTTTACTTTGATATGCTTAGCATTCAATGCAACAATTGGCATGGAAGTTTGGTTTTCTCACCTTGCCACCGGGGATCTTCTGTCAGAGTTTTTTCAATCATAGCTTGGCTGGCTAGCACACCAGGCTGCAAATCAGGAATACCTTCCCCAGATCCCAACTGTCCATTCTGGAGGGCCTCTTGTGCTTGGATCTCTCTGTGCACAAAATCCAAATAATTTGTATTTCTTTATTCACTGTACCTCCAAAAAAGCAAAACACTCTTGAATTTAAGAGCTTTGTTAAAGAACGCTTTGGAAAACAATGAAACGGTATGAAGGAGAACTTTCTCTCCAAGCCTAACCAATCAAAACCAAAATCTTGCTTTTTCTAAAACTCCAAATATTGTACGGACAAATGCAAAGAGACATCATTTCATGGACTAACTGTATATAGAATATCTTAACAAGATCTACAGGCCAATGTATAAGCACAAGCAGAAGAAGCAGAAGCTGCAAACATATGGCCTGTGGGCCAGAAATGGGTCGCTAAAGGATTGAATAAGAATGACAGTGTGTATTATAGGGATTTTGAGGAAGTTGCGCCAGGAAGCATCGAGAATGATGTCATGAAAGTAGTTCTCTGAACTGGTAATTTTATCCAAGTCAGAGGTCTGAACCATTGTCACTTATACAAAGACCACATGATAACCAAGGAGCTGTGCCCACACATTGCTTTCATTTACAAGAGTAGCATTTCTTTGTAGTGTTAGCATAGTCAGTGTTGGAAAGAAAAAGAAAAAAGAAAAGCGAGACACGATGAAGGTTTTTTTTCCCCTTAATATATCTTAGACTGTCTTGGTTTCTAAATGACTGGTTCATTAAATGTTAATATTGCACCCACTCATACAAGCACTCATTCTTCAAGCTCAATAAAACATGTTTATCTAGTATTAAGTGTTCTGTACTTTTCAGAAATGCATTGAGCCTAGCTTAAAAAAAAAATAAAAATAAATCACACAACAAACCAACACACAAAAAAACAGTTATTATGTACTGCAGCTGTTTAATGTACTGTATGTCTAAACTGGCTCATTTGTAAAGTGCATTGGCAAGCTCTGACTGAAAAGTTTAGCAGGCATAAAAGAGGCCACTATTTGCTTTGCATGTCACCTGATATCATAGACTGGAGGTCGGAGATCATGTGGCCCATGAGCAAAAGCACAGTGGAGACCATTCTTCACACAATGCCCTCGAGCATCAGTCTCATGGATACAAGTGCCAGTCTTGTAATATCGTAGATGGTACTTGCGCTCTGTGTCACCAGTGGTCCGGTGTAAATAGGGACAGCTAAAGAAACAAAGACAACATTTACAATTTTCCTAAATAACATATTGCTACCCTCCTAAAATAATGCTCCAAGTCATTTTTTAATTTAAGTTTTATTTTTTGCCTAAATCAACATATGTGATGTTTCGTTCAGTTTTTTGTCTTTTCTAAAATACCTGAAAAAAATCACTTGGACCATTATTTTAAGAGGGTGACGATATATGAACAAAAATGATTTGGCATGGCAATGAAATAATACACATACCTAAACATATAATGCAAGTACAGTAACTTTAAAATGCATCATCCTTCTTTGGGTATTAAGGTTAAGGCTCTGACATTAGGTCTAAACAATTCACTATGAAAGCATAAGGGCTGTAAAGTGAAGGAATTCTTATAGCTGCACACGTTTTTACCTGCAAGATTCAGAAATAAGATTCTACTGTGAATGCAAGGCCCTGTAAATGACCAATCCCCGTTTTGAGTTTTTACAGGTTTTAAAATGGTAACTTTGCAGGCCAGCGAGTCGCACTTTATTTTAACCTTGAAGAGACACATGTTCTTGATCTAAATGTTACAATCTATGTATCAAGCTCACAGCCTGCAACACACAAGCTAAAGATTTTCAAGCTTAAAAGCAGAGATTATCAGCAGTTCAAAAGCCTGCATGTCTGACGGTATGGGGGCATATTAGTACTTCTGGAATTGGCAGCCTGCACATCTGGAAATGTACCATCAAAGCTGAAGGGTATAGACTGGTTTTAGAACAACATGTGCTTCCATCCAGACAAAAACCTTTTTCAGGGAGGGCCTTGCATATTCCAGCAAGACAACGTTAAACCTCATACTGCATCTGTTACAGCACCATGCCTTTGTAGTAGACTGTAGCTGACACACTAGCAATGCCTCAAAATATGTAGAGCAAATAAGCCTCTTGAATAAACCAAATTTTCCTTTCTTGAGCAGCAACAGTTGCTATAGCAACACATAAGGTCATGCAAAAATAGCTTCCATTAGGAGAGGAGGAATTGCAAGGATTGAATACTCTCCATTAGTTTAATCATTTCATTTCTTTTTTTTGTTTATAATTTCTATCAGGCACTCAATTAAATGCTCCACCATAATTTCCTGTCATACGGAGAGGCTGCTGTCTTTATATACTACTTGCTACAAGTTATTGCATTATTATTGGGAACACCATTGCAACCCTTTAGAAGTTCAATATTTTAACTTTCACCTAACTGAGGAGCACAGCCCTTTCAACACCCCCCCCAACCCCCGAGGCAACCCACAAAATATTCAACACACAAAAGTACACATACTGCATAATCAGTAATCACATATGACACTGTAAATGGGACACTATAGGGTAAATGTGCATTTTGAAAATATAACACAACAATGGGAATATAAATAAATGGTGTGTCAAATTACAGAGCCTTTAGATGGAAACAATAGTACTGAAAGTAAATTTAATACTGGAGGGCAGAGCCAACCAGCCATATAGCCCATCTCAAGGACAAAGAGGTTCACTCTTGAGCTGCACAAAGGGCGACTCCAATCAGTAATGCTGCAGTCAG
Organism: Pterophyllum scalare; assembly: GCA_024447675.2. NCBI lineage: Eukaryota > Metazoa > Chordata > Actinopteri > Cichliformes > Cichlidae > Pterophyllum > Pterophyllum scalare. The sequence continues at coordinate 27,719 of JAMQGT020000737.1, read as the reverse complement.
GCTTGTTGACTTTTATCAACACATTGGCAAACAAGACAAAATTTAACAATGTTAGCGCCTATTTTTTTATTTATCTGTTGTGTCCCATAATTTTGTATTGGCTAAATGTTCAAAGATAGTGAAAAAGAGCTAAAAATACTTTAAAACAGCTCATTTATTTATTAGAAAGAATGAACAAAATCACAAAAAAAGAAAATGAAAAGCACCAGTATCAGCATTTCATCATCAATACTGGATCAGAATTCCACAATCGACTCGTCTCTCACTGCAATTCTACACCTCTAACATGTTGACAAATGATAAATGCTGCTTCACCAAGCAACTACCAATTAAATCAGGTTTTCCTTTGAGAATAAATAAGCTGCAAAAGACCTGAAAAGACTCAGAATTCACTCCTAATCTGTACTTTAAAAACAAACCAAAAAACCCCCAAACACACACATAACTTCAGTCCCATCTGTAGAAAAAAAGACCTAAAAACCAGAGCCTGACCGAGAGATATGGGTTCACCCATTTATGACTTGATACTATTAAAGATATATCTGCATGAATGTTTACGTTGTCTGAGGTGCACCTATATGAGAAGTTTGTCCAGTAAAGTCGAACCAATGCCAGTTGCTGAGAACTGTCTGCACCATTGGTGTGGAGTTATGCATTACCTTCATACAACTAGAAATCAGTCTCAGAATAGGACTGCACATTACGGCCAAAATAAGATACTTTCACTTTCACATCTGTGTTGTGTGAATTCCTGCTAATCTACAAATCTTTGCATCAAAATAAAACTGTCCCCCTTTACTCACCTCAGTGCAGCTATAACAAGAAAAATATAAACTTTCCAAACACAAAATTAAATCACCTTTTGAAACAAAATATAAGCCTTCAACATTCATTGCACCTGCATGACGTATGTGAATAAAACAACAGCCGTGCGATCCCTCTCTATTCCCCCTGCAAAGTTTTGCATATAGCACAGGTATTGGCGAATTTGGAAAAGTACCTGTGTGACCATTTTCGTGCACACGTATCTTTGGCCGAATGAAATGCGTTTGCTTTGGCGATTTCAGCGAGTCTTTGTAAACTGGATGAATACACCGATGCACTGCGCAGAATCACTTTTGAAAACATTTGAGCTAATGCTGCATGCTTTTTCTTGGCCTTCATCATACTGCAGTTTGTGGTGTGTTTTCAGGTGGTTGAATAAGCTAGTTGTGCTTCTTTATGGTGCAGACACAACTAGAACAAATGCAACAAGTGCTGCAGACTTATTGCATTTGTTAACATCACCTGCCCTAAATCCAAAGTATTTCCAAGCAGTGGATGATGATCCATTTCTAAGAGTGAACTCTTCACCTTGTGCTGTGCAAGACATTTGATTTTTGTCTCGATGGTCTGTTATCTGTAGTATATCACAGCAGTCCAGTACATTCAGGAAATTTAAAGCTGCGTGGTGCAGGGAACAGCTGTGATTGTTGCTAAGTAGGGCTTGATTTGCTTTTGCTTTGCATTCTACTGGCAGAGAACATGACTGATCATCTTCATTTAATCATGGAAAGCCAAAATTGTGATTGAGATTAAAATTAAATTGAACGTGGAGCTCCACATCAGACTGAAAACCTCAGCATCAGTTGGGCTCTGACACAAACACAAAACAATGCTCCATTTTTTTAATAAAAGGTTTTAATATTAAATAATTAGGCATGACAGATTGTGAAATTCTGGGCCAATATCAATACTGATGTTTAAAATTAATATCCATCCATTATCCAGTGCTGACACCAGTATTTTTCTTTGCTTGTTTTATTGGTATTTATTCCCCCTTTCAGACCAGGGAAACAAACAAGTCTTCATTATACACAAATAATGTAAGGGCTTTAAAGCCTTTCAGGAAGGTCATTTTGATCATCTGGCCAGAAAACTGATGGGACATAACCGATAGGCATGGACCGCTGCCTTTGGAAAATCTTGTCATCTTATATGCTCACAGGCTGCTGGCAGTAAACAAAACATATGAACCTCAAACAGTGTAGTTTAACAACTATGCCCAAATCAGATACTGGTGAGCGGCGGTAAGCTAATATCTCCCTTTAGAATTCAAAATAAAGGAGCTACACTTTTGCAAAGTTTGTTACCGTCTTTGTAAAACTCAAAACACAGGAATGAAAATAAGCTTTAGCAAAGAAAAAAGATAAAACCACATAAATCTGGCTACCCCCCCCCACAAAAAAAAAACATTTAGTAAACTGAGATAAGATATACACGCTTCTCGTCCCAAACGTCACCCAAAAAACATCGCTCAGACGTGAACAGCTGCATCAGGACACACTACTCCCATGTAGCTGCAATGACTGAAGTTGCGGGACTTACTCATCTCCATCTGGACAGATGCCTGTAGTCTCGTCGTACTTCGTGCAGTAAACGTCCGGGCTGTAGTTGAAAGTCCCGTCTCTTCTTCGTATGGGCCGCCTTCGTCGCTGGTTGAGAAAATGCCAATGAAAGCACGTAAAGGGTCTGTGCTGCGTACACTTGTGCTGGAGGAACAACGGGCACTGCTCTGTCCTGAACTCCTTCAAGTATCTGAAACAAGCAGGGCAAAAACAAAGCTGCTGTCAGGAAGCGGGATTTAAACGGCTATCCGCTTGCAAGTAAGAGCTAAGCAAAGGAAAAAAAGTTTAGCGTTGAGTCGTGTTGCAGCCTACTATACATTTTGGGTCAGTAGCGTTAGCTCAATATGCTGAGTGAAAACTACGCATGTTTTTCGTCGTAAGGCTGGTACAGAGCGCCTGAGCGTACGTCTATAAATGTGCGTAGCGAGAGGGAACTCAAAATAAGGCCGAGCTATTTACAAGCGGACTGGTTAGCGAGTTCCTGGCTAATCATTTAGCGGACCAAGTTGACGGTGTAATATTAAGCAGACCTATCAAAACCCTTCATCAACAACGCGAAACAGCTCCAAACGATCCCGCTAACGGTTGGCTAGCCAGTTAGGTGATTTAAGAAGTCAGAGTTTCCTGTAGTGGCGCAGATGTCGTTAGCTCACAGTCGTTGTCTGCTATGTAACGTTAGGCAGTCACAAAGCCAGGAAAAGCACCATGTTTTTAACGCACGCACAGGAGTTGAGGAATGCTGGAAATGCACGCGAGCAAAGGTGCGCGTGCAATAGAGGATTTTCGGCAGCGAGCGATTTTGTTGTTTCTTTGCAGCAGCTTTACTCACGTATAGTGGGTAGGTTTCTCGGTTTGAGGAGACGCATTGGCCGCCGTTTTCGAAACCGACGGCATTTTCAGTCAAAACAATGAATTGCGCATGCGCACGGATCTGTTGCTCCCGTGCATGCATGTTCGCCCGCACGCCAGCGCACTGCGAACACCAAACATGGCCGCCGGGAGGCGCTGTAAACACGGGCCTGTTACACTTCTCACTATCTCGTTTACGTGCCTTTATGTTATGCCTCATGCCACAATACCTGCATTTATTTTTATTTTTCGCGCTCTTTATTTTTATTCTAGTTACATTTTTATTAATTGAGATATTTCATGGCACATTTCACTCCTGTGTATTTTTTTCCATACTGAGTTATTTTGTTCTATCAATTTTTATTGTCTTTTTTTTTATTGTCTATTGGCTTTATTGTTATAGGTTGTGTTTAATGTTTTGGCTGCTTTAAAACAATAATTTCCCGACTTTTGGGAGAAATAATGGATGCCTTAAGTGCAGATTAGCCATAATATTCTTGAAATAAAATCTAACTATATGTTTCCCGAACACCCAAGAAAATAAGGACTATTTGTTATCAAATTTCAATAATAACAAAAAGAAAAAATATATATACATTACAGTATAATGCATTGCATTTAAATCACCTTCCTCCCTTAATAAATTTGAATCTTTAGCACATATCACTTCAAATTCTCCACATATGTTGGCTCTATTAGCGTAGTCTGCACAGAGATTTTGAAATGTTTATTTGCAAGGTTTTTTTTTTGTAGTCTTTTTTTTCTTGGCAGTAGGCTGAGTTATTTGGTACATGTAATCCACATGACCAAATAGTTTTTTTGTTTGTTTGTTTTTTTTTTAGTTTTCTTTTAAATAAATAAATGGTATTTCTTAAAATCAAAACTGTAATATGATCCAAAAAATGTGAAGGAGTCATCAGTACAGCAACAAGTGGTGATGAGTAACATGTGATAAGTTTCAGACCCCAACTGTAAAGTGCCTGAAAACACCATCACACATTTTTCCTCGCTACTAAAAAAGTGACTTAGACCACAAACATGTGAAGGTCAAATAACATCTGCCTGACCTCACGTATCACATTTACACCTACTTCATCAGAGACCCACGCACAATCTTATATGAATGCATGCAGAGCCATTACACACGTAATGCGATATACAAAATTTAGGTGTTCTTTCTGTTTTATTATATTGGGGCAGGCTCTGGATCTCACAGCTTTAGCCTGCACATCATCAACTGCTGCACTGCTCTTCCCACTTAGTAAATATGTACTAAAGCACTATTAAATAAGCATACAACTAAATGTTTTAATAACAGGACCAAACTCCAATTTGGTATCAGCTGTTGCGCTGAAATTTCCAAACTTTTGACTGGTACTGTATATCTGTGGGAGCAGCTACTTTATTGCTTCTTTATTGTTACAAAATATATAGCAGTCTTATGTTTTACTTTTTTTGTAGTTTACTAGAGTCATGCTGTAGATGTTTACTTTTGTTCACTCATTTTTTTGCATATCGCTACAAGACATTTCTTTCTTGTTTGTTGGTTTTTGGATTTTTCTCACTACATTTACAGTAAGTAGTTTGAAGGGTCTTTGCTTCTGTATCTGGAAAGACAATCTGCTCTGTTCAGGTTCTTTTTCTGGGATTTTAATGTACAAATGCAATTATACGTCTCATCCATTATTCAGCTGCTCAGGTCCACCGAGTGCACTGCCTTATATTTATGCATAAGCCCCAGACCATACTGTCGTAATTACATTGATTTGCCCCACCCACATTAATCTTACAGTTAGACAATGGCAGGAAGCTTTGTTACGTAAAAATAACATTTAATGGGCCTGGAATTATATTTTTTGGCTTTATTTTGAGTATCTTTTAAGCACTAATGCTAGAGGGTAGATTATTTTTAGATTTCTGAGATCAGAATCCTACAATATACAGTACTGTGCAAAATTCTTGAAGTACCTATCTTTATATTTTGCTAGGAGAATGAGAAATAGGTGCAGCAATTTCCTGAAATATGCAAACATACATGGAAATACAGTATACAGGGCTATAACAGCTTGTACAACTCTAATGAGGTTGAAAGTCAATATTTGGCATGACCACCTTTATTGTTCAGCACAGCCTGAACTCTGTTGGGCAGCCTTCTTGTAATTTCTTTAAGCAGTCTTCAGGAATAGTTCTCCAGGCTTATTGAAGGACATTCAAAGCTCTTCTTTGGATGTTGGCTGCTTTCTGTTCTGTTCTCTGTCAAGATGATCCCACACTGCTTCAATAATGTTTAGGTCCTGGCTCGGGGGAGGCTAATCCATGACTAATAGTGTTCCACTGTGTGTTTTTCTATCCAAGTATGCTTTTACTGCACTGGCAGTGTGTTTGGGATCATTGTCATGCTGAAAAATGAAGTTCAATCACATACTCTCCAGATGGCATTGCACAGTGGATCAAAATCCGATGGTATATTTCTGTGTATATAAATCCATCAGTCTTGCCAAGATCCCCAATACCACTGGCTAAAATGCAAACCATGACAAAGACTTTGCCGTGTTTTACAGATGGCTGTAGACACTCACTGTTGTACCTCTCTCCTGACTTCGTCCTTACATATTGACAGTTTGAGCCAAAATTTGGATTCATCAGACCTGTTGCCACTGATTTTCAGTCCAGTTCTTGTGTAATTTGGCGAACTTTGGCCTTTTCTCCTTAAGAATGGCTTCCTGACAGCCACCCTGCCACTGAGACCATTTCTGATGAGGCTTCAGTGAACAGTAGATGGATCATCTGACAGGCCAGATGCAGGTCCCGTGTCAGGTCTTTGCTGGATGTTTTCCTAATGCTTAAGGACACGATTGTAAGATACGGATCATCTGCTGTACATACAGTGGTGTGAAAAAGTGTTTGCCCCCTTCCTCATTTCCTGTTTTTTTGCATGTTTGTCACACTTAAATGTTTTGGAACATCAAACCAATTTAAACAATAGTCAAGGACAACACAAGTAAACACAAAATGCAATTTGTAAATGAAGGTGTTTATTATTAAAGGTGAAAAAAAATCCAAACCATCATGGCCCTGTGTGAAAAAGTGATTGCCCCCTAAACCTAATAACTGGTTGGGCCACCCTTAGCAGCAACAACTGCAACCAAGCGTTTGCGATAACTTGCAATGAGGCTTTTAAAGCATTCTGGAGGAATTTTGGCCCATTCATCTTTGCAGAATTGTCCTAATTCAGTTACATTAGAGGGTTTTCGAGCATGAACGGCCTTTTTAAGGTCATACCACAACCTCTCAATAGGATTCAGGTCAGGACTTTGGCTAAGCCACTCCAAAGTCTTCATTTTGTTTTTCTTCAGCCATTCAGTGGTGGACTTGCTGGTGTGTTTAGGATCATTGTCCTGCTGCAGAACCCAAGTTCGTTTCAGCTCGAGTACACGAACAGATGGTCGGACATTCTCCTTCAGGATCTCTTGGTAGACAGCAGAATTCATAGTTCCATTTATCACAGCAAGTCTTCCAGGTCCTGACGCAGCAAAACAGCCCCAGACCATCACACTACCACCACCATATTTTACTGTTGGTATAATGTTCTGTTTCTGAAATGCAGTGTTCCTTTTACGCCAGATGTAATGGGACACACACCTTCCAAAGAGTTCCACTTTTGTCTCATCGGTCCACAGAATGTTTTCCCAAAAGTCTTGGGGATCATCAAGATGTGTTTTGGAAAAATTGAGACGAGCTTTAATGTTCTTTTTGCTCAGCAGTGGTTTTCTCCTTGGAACTCTGCCATGCAGGCCATTTTTGCCCAGTCTTTTTCTGATGGTGGAGGCATGAACGCTGACCTTAACTGAGGCAAGTGAGGCCTGCAGTTCTTTGGACGTTGTTGTGGGGTCTTTTGTGACCTCTTGGATGAGTCGTCGCTGCGCTCTTGGGGTAATTTTGGGCGGCCGGCCACTCCTGGGAAGGTTCACCACTGTTCCATGTCTTCGCCATTTGTGGATAATGGCTCTCACTGTGGTTCGCTGGATTCCCAAAGCTTTGGAAATGGCTTTATAACCCTTTCCAGACTGATATATCTCAATTACTTTCTTTCTCAATTGTTCCTGAATTTCTTTGGATCTCGGCATGATGTGTAGCTTTTAAGGATCTTCTGGTGGACCTTACTGTGTCAGGCAGCTCCTATTTAAGTGATGTCTTGATTGAGAACAGGTGTGGCAATAATCAGGCCTGGGTGTGGCTAGAGAAATTGAACTCAGGTGTGAAAAACCACAGTTATAGTATGTTTTAACAAGGGGGCAATCACTTTTTCACACAGGGCCATGATGGTTTGGATTTTTTTTCACCTTTAATAATAAACATCTTCATTTACAAATTGCATTTTGTGTTTACTTGTGTTGTCCTTGACTATTGTTTAAATTGGTTTGATGTTCCGAAACACTTAAGTGTGACAAACATGCAAAAAAACAGGAAATGAGGAAGGGGGCAAACACTTTTTCACACCACTGTAGTTTTTTTAGGCATGCTACTTCTTCCTTTGTTCTCCACGTGTCCGGTTACCTTAGATTCTTTAAGAACACACTGCACACCATGCCAAGATATGCAAAGTTTTCAGCTTTTTAGGTTTCACCTTGTTGGTGCCAAAATATTATTATATGCCTGTCAAACTGTGTTTGACATCGAATAGAAAAATGCATTTTTCAATTAACAAAATAGGAACAATTTGTGTGTTTTTGTGACAGGCTGCTAGTAACAAAGTGCCTAAAGATACGATTTATATAATTTTTTTATTTACTCTGCCAAGTTGTCTGTGTAGACACAACACTAGTTCATCCCTTAAGTTCTGTGTCTTTTTATGGCACAAACAAACAAACCTCTGAAAATGGCCGTATACAAGAACTGGACTGAAAATGAATGACAAAGCAGTAAAGAAAGACCGCTGGCTCCATGGAAGCAAAATACAAAGAAAATTGGTGGCTCAAGACCTTTGCATGATCTACAGTACCAGTCAAAGGCTTGGGCTGAGTGTGTCCAAACTTTTGACTGATACTGTATATTTTTAAACATTGTATCTGCAATAATTTCACATTCTTAAAACTTTATTACTGTTGATACGAATATTTGGAACATATTTTTCTCCATACTAATTAATGTGTTTGAGGAGAATGTCATAGTCACCACTGTCTACAGCCTCTGGAAGTATTATAATGTTTAAACCTCACTGAACAAAAGCTGAACACTAAATTTATTCCTGCACTTTTGTCTTCAGTCTCATCACTTGCACTAGCTCTGGTACAATCAGGGACATAGGATTATACAATGGCCATGCAGAACTAAAGTGCCTTTACTGATTTTGGTAATTTTGATACTAAAAAGCTCCTGGTTTTGCTGCAAGATTATTTTCATCATCATTTAGCTGCATAAACTAGGAAATCTCTGTCTCCAGGAATGATCTTCTTTTGGCTGCTCCCGATCATCTACCTCCTCCTCTGCCACACCAACCCTCCTTCACTGCATCCATGGAATTACTCTGTGGTCTTCCTTGTTTCTTCCTGCCTGGCAGCCTGAAAATTGGTACCATTATATATATATATATATATATATATTAAAAAAATTATTATTATTATTATTATTTTTTTTTATCAGATGGCTCTTGCTCACAATTCAGCATTATCAAGAGGAAGTACTGAATTTAGGCAGGGGGAAAAGTCACACCCTCTTTCCGTCTGTGACGTCAGCAACCACAACCCTTTAACCTTGCTCAGTAGTCTCAGCTGTTCACACAGTTCACTGTCAAACTCTTCTCACAGTTGTGTTTGTGTGTGTACAGATGTTTTTGTTTTTTGTGTGTGTTTTTTTTTTCCTTTTGCCACTCCTCCAAGGTTGAACACAGAGGGTCTTGGCTCTGGAGTCTAGGTGTTGCATATTTGTATCAATGAACTTGAGAGCCCTCATTTCATTATTACTTGCCTGCCTTCCTGTTTTTGTGCCCTCGCAGCACTCTTAGAGTGATGAGCTGTTTACAGGGGATTAAAAAAAAAACTTCAAATATGTATAAAGTCATATAAAAATGTCTAAATATACAAACTGTACTTAATCCTCATTAAGACGAACAGATTTATGAACAGAACCACGTTGAATGGCTTCCTGCACAAAGAGGGAAAAGTACAAAAACATTTTAGCATCGTGTATCACAAAAAAGTTTTGCATTTTTGCAGTCGTCTAATAAACAATCACTGAAACAATACTCAGAGTTACTTTCCCAGGCTGCTGGGACCGTTACAGCTGGAATAACAGTTTGTGGTTTGGACTCCTGTTTTTTCCCAGTCACGCCATTATCTCCAGCTATCTAATGCACACGCAGACTGGCTGCAGGCTGGCAAGACACAGATTCTGGATACCCATAACCTGGCTATTCCTGTATCTAATATTACTAATGCATGTACACAGTTTGCTTTTGCAAAAATGTAAATAGCAATGGTAACTACTCTTTGAACCCTGTTATATTTAATTGTAAAATAGATGATTGTAAACTGAAATTAAGAAGTTAATTTATGTACTGAAGACTTTATGATGTTGATTAGAGATCAACAAAAAACATTACATGCAACCTCTGATGTGAAGCCTCGGGAAGGATACAACTGAAAATTTGTATACATGCACCTGTGTAGACTGCAAATCTGCATGGCATTAACCTGTGTGAATCTTAAAGGGTGTTATGTTCTGTCAAAAGCATTTTGTCAATTTGTAGGCAATTGTATTCCAGGGATGGCCTCTGGGAACGCAGCGAGACCGGAACAAACACGTCTGACTGGCTAAATTGTGTTACAGCCATTAGTTGTTTGATTTTACTTAAAAAAAAAGAGAGAGAGATTTACCTTGTGAATAACGGAAAAGCAAGCCGCATGTGTGGATGCATTATGAGATGATGAAATACTGCCTGTCAAAGGCTCCTTACTTATAAATAATTGATATATGGCAAAGAAGGAAGGAATGGAGCACCTTCATGTTGTTAGCATTGAATGATGTGTTTACAGACGCCTACCCTCCTGGCAAACCGACACCTGCTTCTTTGCTTTACCATCATTCTAATAGGAACTAATAGTGGGGTAATAACTGCAGCCATCTTTGAACTTAGCACTGATCCTGATTTTTACATCGGCTTAAATATCGATACGAGCTCAGGTGTCAGCTTGTGGAAATTACACCTGTATGTTGTACACGTATGATTAACAAATAAGAAATAAAGAGTGTGTAACCACAAAATGGTCTAGGAATATTTTACATGTCCTTTGGTCACTTTGAAACTTTTTTGTCTGTATCAATAACCCTGATTTTAAATTCATGGAAAAGTGGGACTTAAAAGAATAAATATATAAAAAATTTTTTTATATATTTTGAGCTGTGAATCATGCAAAGTTAGGCCATTAGCATTAAAGAATAAAAATCTGGAGTTTTACGTAAATTTAATAGTTCCACTTTAACTAAACATGATGACAACAGCAGTAAAGAAAAACAACCTTTTGAATAGTTAAAAGCATAAATAAATAGGTGCTGTATTGTCTTAGACAATGATCGAGCAGAGACAGTCGCTGCTACCTGTTGTGTCTTCAGTTTAGTCACCTTGTAAGTGGATACATGGGTTTTAAGTGAAATGACCCTTCTCCTGCAGCTGTAATGGACAGCCTGAACACAGCACTTTGTGCTGCTTTAGCTGTGAAACGGCCTTCTTTATTTCCACAGGTGATCGCGGCTACCTAGAAAAATGCTCTAGAAGATTTTTGTCATGAATCACACAGTATAACATGTTTTATTATTGGCTAATCTACATAAAATCCATCCTTGCCTTTCTGCACATGCTAACATTTTGCGTGTCAGTAGCTGCTCATTTTCTGATACCACACAGCAAGAAAACAATTGACTTGCAGATGAGTATAAAATAGATTGCATATGTGCTGTACTGTATATGTCTTTGATAGCCATTAAAACACACTGGCATTCTTCTCACGTTGTATATTCTTGGTGGTGTTGTTCAGAAAGTGAGCAGGTTAACTGAGACATTGGCACAGCTACTGTATGAGCTAAATAACAGTTGAAGAAAACTGATACGTAACTTTGTGTAATCTTAGTAATGGTCTCTCCTCACACCTCTGATACCTCACCCCTGACAGGGAGGTGTAAATCAAGACCATGGTGGCAGAGGCGGTTCACGGCTGACCAGCTGGCCTTCTGCTTGATGAAGAGACGCAGCTTATCCCTGAAGGTTTCCCCTAGAAAGCTGTAGATAATGGGGTTGAGGCAGCTGTTGGAGAAAGCTGCCAGGTTAACAATGTGGCCTGTGAGTGGGTAGTCATGCCACAGGGTGGTAGCGGTCCTCTGTGATGGGTCAGCTGTGCCCTGCAGCAGCTGAATGCTGATGAAGACGTTCTCTGGCAACCAGCAGATGAAGAATACCAAAACCACCACCACAATCATGCGCAGGGCCTTCTGCCGCCGTGGCCACAGTCCACGGTGCTTCTGAGCCCTCATGAGGATTCGCCCAATCAGAGAGTAGCATAGACCAATGATGGAGAAGGGCACCAAAAAGCCAATGGTTATCTCCAGCCACTGAATCTCAAAGACATTGGCAAAGCAGAAGTGAACCTCACCCCTGTGCTGGGTCTGCACAATGGTGAAGGGGAGAAGCGTGGCCAAGATGGAGGCCATCCAGATGAGGCCACAGCTGAGCTTGGCATACTGCATAGTCCTCAGTGGGCTGCTGCTCATCGAGCTAGCCAAGGCGATGTACCTGTCAAAGCTCATCCATGTCAGAAAAAAGATGCTGCTGTACATATTGACCTGCAGGAAAAGCGACATGAAGGTGCAGATGACGGCGTAGTCGTAATACTTTTCATTCAGATTAAAGACCTCAATAAGGGAATCTGCCACCAGGATGAGGTCAGCTACAGCCAGGTTTACAAAGTAGAGATCAGGGATGGTCATCTTCTCTCTGTGGTTCAGGTTCACCACCAGGATTAAGATGTTACCAATAAATCCAATAGGAAAAAGAAGGATAGTATACAGGCAGGAAAGGAAGAGACCGATGATGTAAGACTGGTATTTGTCTGAGTTTTCACTCAAGTCTGTAGCATTGTATGCATATGAAGTGTTCAGTTGTTCTGTACTGTTAACATATATCCCGATCAATGAGATTGTCTGCCCTTCCATACTGGCTGTGGTTGGCCCGTCTTAAAGCGTAAACCACGTGTAAGTCGCCTGTAGCCGCTACATCATTACACCATGTTAGGTCCCAGCCCTGCCTCTTTAAAGGGTGAATCATCTATGCTGTGATGACATGCTGGCAGAAGTCATGTGAGTGGAGTGAAACATTTATGGCGTGTCTGACCCCACACTGACATCAAGTTTCATCGACCAATATATTTTTGATGCAGAACAGAAGCACCTCCATATCTTCAAAAGGCCCTCGGCTCACATCACAACTGTGGTCCTGAGATTAAATGGTTGCTTTCTTTCTCCTCTTTTGAGTCACCTGATTTGAGTGCAGCTTTGCCTCTTCAAGTTCATGTGCATCTTTATTCAGCAGGCTTCAACCAGAGAGATTATTGCTGTCACACCTGAGCTGTCTGAAAACAAACAAACATAAAACCGAACATGAAGGATAATCAGGGGTGAAAACTTGGAAAAAACAGCATAAATGATTACAATTATGATACAAAGGAGGCACAGCAGGTACTAAAAAAATACTATCAAAGATGAAAATTAGACACCTTTAAGAGCAGTTTTAGCGGAATAAAATGAATAGGAACAACTAAGTGAACACATTAACATTCAAGCTTCAGACCTAAACAGATGCATTGAAATCCTTCTTTAAAATTCTCAACCACTCCAAGCACCCTCAAACCGGTCTGTCCACACTGACTATTAATATGAGATCATTCTGTATGGCAAACTTGACCTTTAACAAACATTCATGGCTCTCAGGGTTTTCCCACCAGAGTAAATGCCTCTACAATATTAATGCACTCTTATTTGCAGCAGAAACTCAGCCCACGAGGAAACTATAATAAATTAATGTATAGAATAGGAATCTCACAGAGCAAAATGTGAAGATCATTTTTAAACGTTTGCTTTAAATGTGTCTGCTCTTTAAAAACATTTCACATCATGATTATGATCATGATTTGACTTTTCTGTTAGACATTTAAGGGCAGTGCAAACCCCCCCTTTTTTCTCCAACACTCTAAATACCCCAACAATACTTTTAAGAACATTTTTCTATTTTAATGTGAACATTTTCATCTGATAATCACTAAAGAAATTATTGATGCTTAAGAACATAGGACAGCTCTCTAAATATTTACTGCTGAGTTGAAGACCTAGTTGATGATTACATAACTTGTGCAACTGAATTGTGTGACAAGACAATTCACACTGAAACTGTTAACTGTATATCGATGAATACACCTACATGCCAGGCACTATTTTCTATCTTTCTAAGATACTTTTGACATAAAATTACATCAAACTCTGTTCTATAAACACAAACAGTACACAAATTTGGTGATTTAAAAAAAAAACAAACACACTTACATTAAATCTAGCATTTATTGCTCCTCCATGCTTGTCTGGTGCAGAAGTCAGGGAGCCAGGGATTTGAAGATCCCATGTCCAGGCTTCTCTTCTGCACCACCTGCTGTTTGGCCCAACCCTGTCTGAAAATGAGAGGAGGGCGGGAGAGGCAGGGGAGGCGAGAGATGATCTGTCACCCATAGTTTGTCAATATGCTTTATTATGTTCTTGTACTCTTTCTCCTCCCAGGTTGTGATCCCAGGGGTTTGTCAAAGATCTAAATTCTTGAATCCGAGAACTGAACTGACTCGGTGCGGATATGAAATAAAGAAAAGTTCTGGCAGAAAATAAGTGCAGTGTGCCTCAACCTGCTTGTGTTGTTATAGAAACCTCTTATATTTTTTGAAGTATTTGTTCACCTGGGCTGCCTTGCACTTAGTCTTAAGGCCAGTGGAAAAAGACTGCTCATGACCTTGCTTTTCCACGGTTTGTGTAATTGGTAACATATAGATTTCCATGTAGAGCGAGACAGCCCTTGCTTACTCAGTGCTCATGGTCAATACAACAATTACATTCAGATAAAGCTTAAAAAACTGTGAGGTGTCACTTTCAATAAGCGGGAAGCAGAGCAGGCTCTTTGCTGCTGGCCAAGGATTAACATCAGTATAATTTGTGCTCATTGATATTACACCTGAGTCTATGGAGAGCTGTTGGATGTAGCGTTGCTAATGAGATGGACTAACCACAGATGCCTTCAATTTTCACAGACATAAAGAACCATATGCTACAGCATATTTATTAATATTGAGAGGATATCCAAATCATAATCATAATCAAATTTGTTGGAAAATATGATAGATTTAACTATCCCAGTGTAATTTATTGATGCCTTAAGCTTAAACCTACTGTAATTAAGAGCAGGTATTCCCAAATGATAAGCTGGCAGCTGCGAAAAACAGCACCGGCTACTGAAAACAACTTTGTAATCTTATGTAAAAATCAGGTGACCTCATTAAAGGGGACCTTACCCAGCGCTGGATGCTTATATTAACATAATAACATGCAACAGTTCTACTTCTATCATAAGATTATCATTCCAGTATGCCAAATAGGTGAAACTTCCATATAGATAATTGGAAGTGAACCTAACGATAACCCTATCCCTAACCTTAAACAGTCACAGTGACATTTGAAGCAAAGGCTCAGTCTAGACAGTCTTGTATAATCTTTGCTCTGTGTAATGTCAAGGAACATTATAACACTATAATATTATCTCAGTATGAATTATGCAAAAGTGCTCTAGTAGAGTCCAAAGATAAAAAAATAATAACTCATTGTTAAAAACAGAAACATCTAAGAAGGGTTAAAAAAACACACACACACATACAAAAAAACTGATCATTCAGACAACATACCTCAAATGACAGAATGTGACTGGTGGACAGGTCACCTTATTTAAAGACAGCCTGGAGGAAGCAGGGAGTCGAGGCCAAAGCTGCATCATTGCTGGAAGGTACGGTGTTGAAGCTGCTTTGTAGTGCTGTGCACCGGCCTCAGGGCTTAAAAAAAAAGGGTGTGAGCAGCAATAAAGTGCCTGTAGAGTTAGCGGACTTGAAGACAGGTTCAGGTTGAAGCACTCACAGGTGTCTGTACTTCAAATTTGCGCATGACAACAGAATAACAAACCACAGAATCAGAGAAACTGCAACTAACACAAAAATAAGACTTTATGATACCGAATCAATGTACACAACACACTTTTTTTCTGTGTGCTCATAAATAAAGTGGAGATGGTTAGCTTATTCACATTTTACAGAGGCATGATTAGAAACAAAAACATTAAAGCAGTCTGAAACCTCGAACCTTTCAACAAAAAAAAATTAAAGCGTCCACCACTGTTGCACTGTATATGGCAGAAAATGAGGAAAAGCGTGTTTTAATTATGTAAAACTAGCAGCAGTAAAATGTTGGCTTTATTTTGAAGAAAGCGCAGTACAGTATCTCACACAGCTTCATGACATGAGCTGTTATTTTGGTAGTGAGGATATGTTGCAGCAGAACAGCAGTAACAGTCTGAGGGAGCAGACAGGGTCAATACAGCAGCTGGTAGCCCTGCTGGTGCAAACAACTTTGGGGTTTTGACAAGAGAACGGACAACAGAGAGCAGTTTCTGTGGGTTACATAAAAGAGGATTTTAGCTGTGGTAGAAGGTCAGCGCAGCAGCTGAGATGAAGAAAGAGGAGAACAGCAAGCCTGAGAGGTCATACAGGCTGACAGATTGGTGCGATTTTCTCCCAGCTACCTGGAATTCAGTCTGCATGACTTCACACAAATAAGGGGGATGCAGGGTTGTAATGGTCAAATGTGCAAGTCAAAAAAAACCAAACAAAACAAGTTCATGATGACCACTCAAGCACACTGTGCATTTGGACCAGGTAAAATAAGTTGTTTTAGTTTCAGTAGAGAACAGAGATGGTGCATATGTCATAACCTACCAAAGCATGATAAAAAGCTAAAAAGAAAGGTGTGACGTTGACTGATTGTAGGATTTCTTTATGCTGTGAAACACTTCCAAGAAACAGATCAGGCTTAAGGTTAAATAAACTGTGGGTCTCATCTGGATACTGTACTTCACTGACTAGCATCCAGCAGGATCTTACATATGCTAACAATGGCTGAAAAGATGACACACTAAAACCCACTTAAATATGCTGCGGCAATTTTCCATTTTACATATTTTGCTGTTAGTTATACAGATGGAAAAAAAAGCATCATGCCAGATTTTGCTTTTTGCATGATCTGCATAACTCAGAATTTCCATACTGTGCTTCAACTATGTATTTCTCTCTGGAGGTGTTTTCAACTGGGCTAATATGCTCAGGGTTGTCAGAAAGGATGCAATTCATGTTTATGTCCACTGGATGGCCCACTGGCATAAACAGTGATTGATGTTGGTGAGAGATGTGCACTGTGTTAACAGGGATCCAATAAATGTCTTCTGCGGCTACGAGGATGATTTATGAAAGTATCTGACTGCATCAAAGTACTAAAGCAGGTCAGATGTTGGATCTTTTTATTCTGAAAATAGGCAGGAGGTTAAATAATGAAACTGCTGGATAAATGCAGGGAGAATCAAACCTTTCTTTTGGTCTCATTTTTTAAAAAATTCTGCCAAAACTACAAAACATGCTATTGTCATAACTCTTCTTTAAAAACTAGGCTAAACATGGAAGCAATACTATCAGTTCAACCGGTGTTAATGGGAAGTTTTGGGGTTTAACTGCTTGTGGTTGGGGGAGTGAAAGTGGGAGGTCTAGAGGAGGGAGGGTACAGCACCCTCATCTGCCTCCACTTACCAGTCTGATGTGCTGCTGGCTCTATTCAGCATCTCCCACAGCCACAACCACAAACTCTGAATGGAACATCCTGCCTGAGTCCAGCTCCTCTGCACTGCTTCCAGGTCCATATCTGATATTTAGCTGATGCTGGGATTTTATTGTTAGTCTACTTTTTTTTTTTTTTCATTCCTTGCTCTCATTTCTGAAGAGGAAAAGCAAAAGAACAGGTTTGGCAAAGGAGGAAGGGTAGGTTGAATTCAAAGCATCTGTCCTGGTGCACATGCTTCCCCAGAGCTGAAGTGATGTGGTGAGCTGAACATGAAGGTTCCTTCCTGAAGCTTTCTGGTCTGTTCTGTATTTATTATGGGTAATTTTAAATATGTCAAGGCCAGGACTTCCTGTATCTGAAAGGAACCGTAGCCCTGTTATTCTGTTCACCATGTTCAAGATAAATGGCAATCATTAGATCGAGCTTTTTGTACAGCGGCTATCTGTTTTGCTGTTCTTTCTGTTTTTTTCACTTCCTTTGCCCTATTACTTGTACAAACTGTGATTCTTTCACTATAATGCAGAGCAATTTATAGCCTGCAGTCTGACACTTTCGCTCTCTCCTTCCTGTTGTTTGGTTGCTTCAGGAATTCAGGACTTGATGCCACTTCCACCCTCTTTCTGATCCCAGTGTGAGATACCCTAACTGTAACCTGTTCAGTCTTGTTCCTGACTTTACATTATCCAGCCTAGTTTTTATCCACATTAAGAAAAAAACAGTGGTGGGCTAAGGTTTATGTGTGAAATGTGGATGAGTGCCAGATAAAACATTTCAAACCGCAAGCCAAATTTTCTGTCTTCATAGGTGGTCTGATACTGTGTGTAAGACCGAGGCCGACCCTCATACTTTTGGTCTGGCTGAACTTTTAAAGGAGAAAAACAACATTAAGACTAATGTAGCGCATTACAAAATCTGTGCTATGTCAGCATTACTCCATTTCCAGACACATGCTGGTACACTTAAGAGCTTTTCCTTCTGCACTTTGCAAGAGTGTGAGACTTGTAACCTGACACACTTCATTTAGGCCACCTTTGCTTTTATTACGAGCAGATAATCCATACCAGATACAGTAATATGTGTGTGTAACATTACAGTACATGGTAAAAAAAAATTATAGTAGCTGGACATTATGGGAAAATGTCTCATATATGTTTTCCTTAATGCACCTGCAGCTCTGGGGGAGTCGGTGTCAAGTGCAACATGTTGCTGCACAGTTTCTTGAGGGCTTTTTGTTGATGTGCAGTAGTTTGGTTTGTACCTTGTTTGTGTGTCGCTTTGGACATGATCATGTGGGCTTGCAAACATGTCAAATTTCCCTTTATAATCAGCTTGATAATGATAACAAGAATAATCATCCTCTCTTTCATGACTATGTTCCTGCTCTTTAAAAGTGACAGACAACTGACTCAGTAGTGACTCAAAAGCTACGTGATGGTTTGTGCTCTTTGTGTTGAAAACTCCCTGAAAGTTCATTCCTCCGAGACTGAAATGGCAGCCATGACAACCATGTTTAATTCACTCCATTATCATATAATTTCCAGATGTAGTGCACATAATTCAAGACCCCTTCCTTTTCCAACTGGAGCCCTTACATTACTTCTGTGTTTTGGCTTCTGAGATATTATTAATGCTCCCACCATTGTGCAATACAGCGTTGTTGCTTTGCTAGCTGTAAGATGAACCATGTAGGAGGGAAAGTGGGTGATTACAGCACCTTACTTCAGCCCACAGAGCTTTATCTGTAACACATCTAATTGAAAAGTTGGGTTTTTACAGTGTGATCCTGTTACCTCCCTGTAGCAACACTTTCAGCTTTTACTCCCAGGCAGAGGCACACCTCTGGTGTGTGCAGCATTGTTATCAGATGCCCACACAGCATTGTTTTGTCACTGAGAATGGGAGCAGCAGCCTTGGACTGTCAGACCCCACAGAATGTCGGGAATGCTGTGTCCTGGTTAAAGGGTTCTTCCACAAATGAT
Organism: Pterophyllum scalare; assembly: GCA_024447675.2. Taxonomy (NCBI): domain Eukaryota; kingdom Metazoa; phylum Chordata; class Actinopteri; order Cichliformes; family Cichlidae; genus Pterophyllum; species Pterophyllum scalare. The sequence goes on along the minus strand of JAMQGT020000737.1, from coordinate 8,551 downwards.
GTGCTGCAAGCAGCGTGGTAGGCAGGAGGGGAACTGTGGTATCCATGTTCACACCCACTGCCACTGCAGATTAGAAAGAGCAAAAGGCCTGCACAACTGGCCCAGTCCCCACCCAGATCTGATAAAGGTTAGAGGGATTAAGTTGGAGACATACACTCAGCCTTCCTCAAATACAAAAACAAAACAATACTTTCCTGTTTCCGCAAACTTTTTTTTTGAGGACAGGCTGATTAACAAATGCTTACAGCATTGTAATGCACCAAGATTTTTTGAACATGAGTTCATTGTACTTTTTTTGGAATGAGTGGCGGCGGGTGTTCATAGGTCGTAGTGGGCTGCTGGTGGCCTGGGCTTCCTGGGGCTTTTGTGCCCGCCTCTAGCTTCTGATGGGCTGAGCTGTGTTATTCTGCCCTCATTGGTAAGTACATTTCATGACAGAAAACGCTCTTGTAATCACAACACAAAATGGTTGGTTTGTGTAACCATGCTTCTGCTTCTTTTTTTTCTTTTCTTTTCTTTTCTTTTTTTTTTTTGTTTTGCCCACACAATTTTAATTTTGCAAATTTTGACGGCATCTTTTATGTTTTATAAAGTGATGAGTTATTTGGTTTACTCACTGGTGCTATTTCTTGTTTCTTCTCTCTATTTTCTTCTTCTATTTTTTTCTTTTGTCCTCTTTCTTTCTCCCCTTTTCTTTTCTTTTCCTAAGCCTGTCAGGTCTGGCCTGTCAGATCTTAGATGTTAAATTGAACTCAGTGTCACACAATATGTTAAAAATAACACAAATAAAATAAAGGGGATACACTAACAAGAGGAGCCTATAGAGAACCTATAAAGCTCATCTTGAAATAGTAAACATGTTTGGCATAACAATGCATTCAGATCACTGTTGATCTGCTGGACATGACAGGCTTAAAAAAAAAAAAAAAGAAAAAAAAGAAAGAGCAAAAGGCCTGTACAACTGGCCCAGTCCCCACCCAGATCTGATAAAGGTTAGCGGGATTAAATTGAGACATAGACTCAGCCTTCCTCAAATACAAAAACAAAACAATACTTTCCTGTTTCTGCAAACTTTTTTTGAGGACAGGCTGATTAACAAATGCCTACAGCATTATAATGCGCCAAGATTTTTTGAACATGAGTTCATTGTACTTAAGCGGCCTCCACAGACACCAGATCTCAATCCATTAGAGCACCTTTGGGATGTGGTGCAATGGGAGATTTTGCATCACGTATGTGCAGCTGACAAATCTGCAACTGCTCGATGCTATCACATCAACACGGACCAAATCTCTGAGGAATATTTCTTGTTGAATCTATGCCATGATGAATGAAGGCAGTTCTGAAGGCAAAAGAGGGTCCAGACCAGTACAACCAAGGTGTAATTAATGAAGTGGCTGGTGTATAAATATCCACACACGAGCTGACTCAGTCTTCCCATCATCCAGTCAGAGGACTATTGAGATTAATCTCACTAATGAACACCTTGCATGCATGTGCGCCACGAGTCAACCAGCAGCATTTGCAGCATCACAAGTATCTCTAAATGACATTAATCTTAGCCAACACCCATGTAACCTCAGATCTACATATTTAGAACACAAATAGGTCGGTTTAAAAGCAAAACTGCAAAGGCAGTATCATTTGGTTTGAACAATACTTGAAGAAGTTATTTATGGTATATGCACTAAATAATATTTTGCCTGTTAGCGCCAAGAACTTAATCAGTTACGGAGTTCTGAGGTTAAGCTCAGTTGCCCTCTGATTGGATGATGATTGAAACAGCTCCTAAGTGTATGTACAGGAATGTTGAGATGCTGCTCAAATACCTGGTGTAATGATTGAATTTTATTTTTCTCCCATGCGCTTGCTGCTAATTCAGGTGTGCAGAAACATATTTAAAAGGCTGTTCCCTCGAAGCATGTTCATCGCTTTAAAACAATAAAAATGTTAAACAAAACTCAGTAAATGGGAACTATTCACGATATGTATCTTCAGATTCACTGAGACAGGAAGAAGCACTTATATCCATGTTAGTTTATTGTTTAATCAGTCTTTGACTCAGCCGACAGTAGAGTACTCACAGAATCTAAATATATCTCTCAGAAAATAATACTGCATGTTTTTCCAAAGAGCATGGTATCCTACAAATCTTTTACATACAATATATACAAATAATTTTGTATGATACATATACACTTGTATACACAGTCACGAAAGCATAACATCTGAGTGTGGATTCATCTGGATATTTGAGGTTTGGTCGTTCAAATAACTAAAATGCATCTGTATATATTCAACACACAAGAACTTTGAGGTCGTTTCTTTGCGCCGATGTGAGGTTTTGGCCCCCCTCTGAAATAACAAATCAACCTCAGACACGAGCAGCCATCTCAGTTAGGTGTGATTTGAGCTTTGATCATGCTTTATTCTCCGGTTGTGAAGATCATGCAATCAGTCCATGTAGTGATTGCTAATCATTACCTCTGCCAAGGAGTTGGTGCTGGGTTCTGTAGCTTAGCAAGTAAAAAAAACCAAAAACAAAAAAAACAACACAGTAACGGGTGAAATTACAGCAGTGGTTATGAAAAAATGATCAGGCAAAGTTAGATGGCACATGCACACATCATTTTCAAGCAATCCAGAAAAACTCAATAGGATTTTGAAGCAACGTAGTGCCGTTAGCTATTCTCAGCGCAATCTCCACATGATTGTCGTTCTCTTTGCGTCATTTGGTGCAGCTTTGGGACTTAAATTCAAATTTGAAACTTCTAAACAATGTTTATTTTTTCAAAGTAGCACACTTAATTATGTTGAGCACCCTCTGTTTTGGATATCTTTTCATAAAACCTACATAAATAAAATTAATATATCAGACAAACTGCATAAAAACACAGGACTGGTGTCTGCTCAAATGTTCACTTAAATTTAAGTATAGTTTTATGAGAGATGAACCTATAATTAAGGCTTTTTGAAAAATATGTGTAATCAAAATTGCAATTTCTGACACTATCATGTGAACCACCATCTACCCCCCACCCCCAGACTTTCATTCCTAAATGCTCAGTTCACATTAGGACACTGAACTGAGTGCAAATAATACTTAACTGTGCCAAAAAAACTTTGATCCAAGGTTTTTATGGGGCAGCATATAGTGGCACACAATGTAAACAGTTTTAGGTTAAAATATTTCCCACTGACTGAATGCATGTGCATGTAATAAAGGGAGTACATGAAATGTTTGGAAAAGTAGAGAGTGTGTGTCTTTGTTACAATCTTGATAGTAAAAAATGTCAAACCTGTTAGTATGTCTGGCATTCCTTCACATTTTACAGCGAAAGCACACTCAATGAAATGCTTCAAACATTTTAGCTCAGCTCAGCTTTTGGTCATTAACAGAGTTAATGTATGTTTGAAGGTGTAACTCAAAACTGAACATAAACATATGGTTAATTAAGAGTGTCCCCACCTCCATTTAACTTCAAGTTGTTGCCCCATCTCGCTGCTGTATCGTTTCACAGGCTGATTAACAAACTGGCCCTTTAATTCATTATGCAAACTGATGCAGTGAAGCAGCAGACCAAATGCTAGAACAAGCTTTTATTTCTTATCTTATAACTGGGATTTATCACCATGAGATTGCTCTGTTCACTGTTTTCTCAAGTGGCAGGCAAGGAAGCAAAGCAGCTTTGATAATAATGTGCATATTACCTTAATGCATGTGAGCAGCTTTACAGTTCAGACTCTTCTGTGTCAGACACACTGCTTGTAGGTGCTTCTCAACTGAGCTTTTCATATTTTTAAGAAGATCTTTGATGCTGCCAGTGCGCAAAAACCTCACAGCCACTCATGAGACTCGTGGGCTGTACATGCCACCTCCTCAGGGCCCTCTCTGTGACCATGTGTGGACTTCACTGACCATAAGTGTTGCTCTGCATGCATAATTCCTGCATAAACAGAACAAAGCTTAGCAAAACACTGGCTGTCAGCTCAGTGAAGTGAGTCAATTTCAAACTGTTCCTGGTTAACAGGTAAGGTTATTTCAGCAGAGATCACAAGAGGTATACTGGTTATGTCTGAACCCTAAATACAAGCTTTACGTGAGGATTCCATTTAGTTCTGTGGGACTTCAAAGTGGTGTGGATGCCTATATATGTAGTGGGGCTTGGCACATGTAAAAATAATCTCTTTGTGTGTCTAAGTGGATCAAAATCTCAGGATACAATCTATAAAATCAAAATGGGAACACATCTTAATACCTGTACCTACTTCTAGCCACAGGGCAGTACTGGTGTTCATCCAAGACACACTTAATATCGTCCTCCACTTTTAAAATGTGAAGATTATTTAATCTGATAATCACAACACATTAAAGTAGAAGGAAAACTGGGATCAAATAAAAAGAAAGGGCCAAGGCTTCTAGTTTGAGGGCGGTAAACAGTGATTTTCACTGGCACACACACTGTTCATTAGCAGTGGTTGCTTATGGTCGCCATCATTGCAGGGGTGGAGAGGGTTCTGTGAGAAAAAAAAAAAACTTGGCTGCATTTGATAGTAACATTTTTATAGCTTATCGGTTCTGCTTGTGTGTTAGAGGTGAAATGTAGGCACAAAAACCACACCCACTAACAAAGGATTTTGTTGTGAAACTCTGCCCTGGGTAGTTATTGGATGGTTGTGCCAGATTACCACCCTTAAACTAGAAGCCTGAGTTTCTTGGTGGAGAAATTTAGTCAACAACAAAAAAAAAAAAAGCAGCACTTAGTGGTTTTATTTGGCTTGTCCCCTCACTGCAGAACTGGATGGTTCAGATCAAATCCAGGAAGGTGACAGGAAATTCCAGAGTTAGCTATGTTGCTCTCAAAACAGTCCAGAGCAGTGAGCGAGCCCAGTCAGATACTGGTGCTGTAGAGGGGAGATAAATGCTGGCTAGGCCAAGAGGTGGAAAATGGGAGTGAGGAGGGGGGCTCTCACGTCACCACTTGCTGCACTGTTGAGCGTTCACGAGGGCAGGACTGGTCTCTGCAATGCAGCCTGCTGAGCAGCCGCTGGAGCTTGTTGGAGAAGTTTTTGTTCATCTGCCTGTACATAAGAGGCATTGCAAAGCTGCTGGAGAAAGCCAGCAGTTTAGATACGCATCTCAAGAAATAATAGATCGGCAAGTAACGTGCACTGCTAATGTAACCTGGTGCAACAGCTACAGTATGTACCAAAAGGGTCATGTAGTATGGAGTCCACAGTACAAACTGCACACAGACTGAGGCTAGCAGCAACCTGTGTATGGAAGGATCCAAGCGAGCAGAGTCCTGATCCAGAGGTGTAGATTCCTTCCTGATGCGCAGAATGAGCACAAAAGCATAAAGAACAGCCAAAGCAGGCACCACGTAGCCAATGAACATCATGATCGAGTCCGCTGCCTCCTTGTTCTGCATTTTGGAGCACTCAACCATCTTGGTGGAGATGTGGTTGCACACATAGAAGAGCAGTGAAGAGAAGCTTGTGAGCACTGCGCCACCCCAGATGAACCCGCACACATGTTTGGTGTTATACACACTAGACATATATGTACGAGGCAGTGCCCGCTCTATGTAGTAGTCCAGACTGAGCAGCGTGGTGGAATACATGATAACCAGAGATGAGATGTTGAAAAGGATGAGTAGGGTGATGTAGACCTCTTCACTGTACTGCCACACATGCCACCGGGTGAAGGTAGAGCTCAGGAGCTCCACGGGCGCCACCAGGTTGAGCACCAGACCTGCAATGGCCATGTTGACAAAGTAGACATCGGGCATGGTCATGGACACCTTGTTGGAGAGGTTCACCACGACCAGCAGCACATTGTAGCACAGCCCCAGTGGGAAGCACACCAGGAGGTAGATGAGGGAGAGGATTGACAGAATGAGGCCAAAGTCCCGGCAGAGCCGGTAGTCCACACTGGTGTCTGTCTCATTGTAAACCATGCAGATCCACATCGCTGGGCTCTGGCACAGGTCAAGTATTCTCAACAGGTCGACTGTAGGCAGAGTTAGGGAGAAAGGAATTAGTCACTGCAATGATAACAAATTACATAGCTGTTAATGATGCAATATATTCAAATGTTTGGCAAAGGTAAAAACAACATGATATTTCTTAATAGGGTGTTGGGCACCTACATGCACCTTGGCACTGAAACTCTTAAACTCATTCTCCCTAACAGCTGACATTAAGTTTAAAAAAAAATCTAAGTTGGTGTGACTTTTTTTTTTGTCTAAAATATACAAATTTCACTTGTTTTATCCAGTAATTGGTAGGATGTCATGTGTTTCTGTTGTCAGAAGTTGGGGGTAATGCACCTAGAAGCTATTTGCTAACTGGCATTAGACACCACCACAGAAGAATGCGCTATAACTACCAGGCATCAGATGGATAAAACATGCATAATACTGTAGCGTTAGACGGCACTGTACAAATAGGAGAAGCACGCAAAGCCAAAGATTAACAGCAATTAAAAAGTCATGTGTGGAATTCCTTGGAATATAAACACAAACACGGTCCAATGCAAACTAGAACAGATAAAGCTAAAACATGCCATAAGTTTACCACAACTATGCAGCGTCATCTGAGAGCAGTTTAGGTTTGGATACGATCTTCAAATAATAGTCGAATAGGTCCCAGTGAAAGTTGAATAGTATGTTTGCTTGAAATGCCCATCCCTCCTGCATATGTACTAGCGATGGACATTACATCATTTTCAAATAGAACAAATCATTAAGTCACCTCTTGTGCCCTCTGGACAGAGGCATTGTAATCGTGAAAAAGACCACTCTATTGACATTGCATACACAGGAAACTGAGAATTCTGAAACGCTATTGATGGTGGCCACCAAAGAGGGCATGGGTGTTGAGCCAATTAACAAAATGGGAAACATGAGACATTAGCCAGTCCTGTTATAGAGTATAAGGGTCACAGTAGAAGCAGAACGGTAACTCCTGTTCATTCCTAGTGCATGGGTGCCAGGAGTATGACTTTCAAGGGAAAGAAGCTTTTTAAACCTTTTCTTCCTGGGATCTGACTGCCGACTCTATTTAATTTTTATATCCCAGCGACCATTAAAATTAATGTCATGGCACTCTCCCCATTCATTTAGATGGGGGCTTCAAAATAACAACCCGGATTTGAGTTGAGTTGTGAGTATACTTATTTCGACTTGGAGGCGAGAGACTGAAGCGACAAACAATGGAAGTAAAGGATACAGCTGTTGACATATGACTAAACACATTAGTGGATTACCTAGGCAACCGTCAGCAGCAAATTGCTTTACGGGACAAGTGCACCTAAACAACGCCAGCAAAATACACTTAATGGAGTCAGTGAGTTCAGGTTTTTCTTTTAATTTGTCATCTATCTATATATAATTGTATATATTACTGTAATCATATAAGATAGCACAGGAAAAAAAATAATTATAACAATACCTCATTTATAAAATAACCCCAAAAAATCTTTGATATAATAATTATGCATTTTATCAACCAGTCTCCAAATTTATTCTCTTTGATGTCATAAGAAGTGTGCTGTTTTGGAAGAAACCCTCTGTTTTTGGTGCCGGCTAGAGGAGCAAGCAAAGCCATGTCTCAAAAACACGTCCGCCACGTCTCGCCTATTATGCCATGGGTAACACTGTTAATTTCACTTCACTGCATCTGACTGACTGAACACAAATGCCTCACAATATGTTTCATTTGCTAGCTCAGCCTCAAAAACCCACTATTTCTCCTCACTGGCCAGAGCAAATGAGGCCTTTGTTCTGGTGGAAGAACACAAAACTGCATTTGTTTGACACCTTCGCAAGCCTTTTCTCTTTCACTCTGCCTCTGCCTCGCTTGTTCTCTCTTTTACAGTTGCATGCAAGGGCGCTGCTGACTTTGCAGAGTTGCCCTTATACTTCTCATTCATCTCATGCAGCATGATGAAGAAGAACACTTTACAGACAGCTTTGGTGTTCCTGCGCTGAGTCAAACACATTCATCTTCTGTTCAAGTTACTGCCAAACCGGCTGGGGGCCGGGCAGGCAGTGATGGGTAGATTTATAAAGAGTGAAATGTGAAGCGGGCTTTGGTGAAGGGTCATCGAGGAACAAGGTGTGGGCTGGAGTTCAGGACAAGGTCAAAAAACAAAGGAAATAGATAGATGGCATATATGTCAGAGGCATGTGGGACCAAGGCTGATGGGGTTGCATGATTTCGATGGTTTCTTTAACTGGGGTAATTCTTGGGAAGATTATTATTATATGGGAGAATAAGTGACTCAGGTCCTACTACATTTAATTTCCACAGCACTAATTTGACTGTTGTGTTTCCACATGCTTGGCTTCACTCCCAAAACTGCTTTTGGAAAGAAGGCTTCACTGAAGGGAAAACAACATTTTTACAATTAAACAGTATGCCCGCTAATCTGTGCAGAATTTTCTGGAAATTTCCTCCATGAAAACACCCTGGAACACAGTGTAGGGAGGCAATTTTGTTTTCAGGAGGAAGCAATACATTATGTTGCTGGACCAGTACAGTATTG